>PVKE010013786.1:0-36005 GCA_004027555.1 Craseonycteris thonglongyai
AGGCACTTTTAATTATTTAGTCCCAGAAGGTTTTAAAAGGAGCAAAGTAACAAAGACTCATGGACATGGTCAATAGTTTAGTGGTTACCTGAGGGTAAGGGGGGAGGTGGGTGGGAGAGATGGGTGGGGGGAATAGGGAGGGGAATCAAACACACCGTGATGGAAAGTGAGCTGATTCTGGGTGGTGAGCACATAATGCAATGCATAGACAATGTCATGTAGAATTGTATACCTGGAAATAATGTAATTGATATCAATTAATGTCACCCCAATAAATTTAACAAACTAATAATAATAATAATAATTAAAAAAATAAAACCCAATGAATGGTTTTAAAAAAACAGTTCAGTGAAGATCACTTCTTAGGTTTTGACATGTGGGAAGTTCAAGATTCTTCAGAGCTTGTGTTCACACCAAATATGGTTGCATTCAGGATATGTGAAGTAGAGCAGGCAAAAAGAGAGGGGTCCAAATAAAGAGAGGGAACATTATAGGATGAGATACATTCATACTTATTTTGTATCTAACCCTTTTAAATATCAAATTTTTAATATTTTAATGCCAAAATCTCTCATTGATCAATTTTAAAATATACATATCTTGGAGATGAGAACTCAGCATTTTTTACTAGTGCATTATCAAAAAATTTGTAAACTATTATACGACCTGACATAGCATTGTATAGACCGGGCTGCCTTTGAAACAGAAGAATACTTTTATCATTTTCTCTGTGTGCCAGGGTTTCTTTTCTTTCTGCCTCTTTTTAAATATCTGACTCTGTTTTCATTGATTGCCTAATCAATGTAACCTTTTAACAGATTCAGAACTTAAAGATTTAAATCTGAAGTTTAATTCAGACGTATTTTTATGATGCAAAATTTGATTTGCCACCATGTTAATACATTCCCTTTCTTTAAGTTGAGAATAGCAGAAGGGAAACAAAGGCGGGGTGGAGGGGGTAAGGGGAAGTAAGGAAGGGTGGGAGGGAGGCAAGCAGGCAGGCAGGGAGGGAGGAAGGGCTATTCCTCCCATTATTGCTGTTCAGCACTAGAGAAGGTAAGTGCGTGTTAACACGGTGAGACAGGCTTCCAAGCAGGATCAGAAAAGTAATCAACAGCAAGAAAAGTACAACAAGATGAATACTGTAAATTTTCACTTTTGCTAATGAAACCTAGTTACTCATCTGTTTCTTACTTGTCAGTAGCAAAGCCAAGTGTAAGGCTTGAGAACTATAATGATGAAAGAACAAAGTTTTAAGTGATAGAGTTTCAAGATTTCTTATGTCTCCTTTAATTGTAATGCATTTTATTAAAAATGGTGAATATTGACTGACTCATTATCTTTAAGATGATAAGGAGCTAATTAGTAAAGGGTACTTAAATAACATGTTGATGAAATACAGTAAATATCATAACATTTCTCCCTACTAAGTATTTTCATGTATAATAGATATAATCCAATTATTAAATATTGGTTTAATATTTATCATTTAACTCTGAGTCCAAAAAATTTTTTAAACTGATTTAAGAGTAGAAGATGCCAGAATATTCCCCAAATTATTAACCCCTGAGAACTAATATATTTTGTTCCTAACCCCAAGTTAAATACTAAGCTACATTCATTAATTTCTCCAGGCTGTTATTATACTAAATGAGTATTTGTGGAACATTATATTTTCAACATAACAATTACATAAACAAAGTTGTCACTCCAGAACCAGTATTCAATACCTCCTTTCGCAGCAGACTCACAGTCCAACAGGCTGTAGGCAACTCTGCATCCTTTCAAAGCACTGAAGTGTGAGACCACACACACAAGGGTAAAACTGAAGATGGCATCAAAGGAGGTGTTAACCAATTTGTATATAGAAAGGGTTGGTAAAGAACTCTTAATTCTACTTTGAACATAGAGTTAGTTTTCTGTTTTTTTTTTCCTAATCAAAGAAACTTCCATACTCTATTTTTGTCATCTAGTAGGTAGGGGGCCTCCTTGCTAATCAAGCTGCTGACTATTTCCTTCCAGAGCACAGAAGGGCAGATGCTACTGTGGCCAAGATTCCCAGAGAAGCTCAGATGGAACCTCCAATTTTTAGTTTAGCACTTGAAGATCTAAAACAGATAGTCTTTCATACTGTTTGGATGTAAACTCTGCCATTTTGGATTATGAGCAAAAGACCCATTTGAGCTGGATAAGGCCTGGGTTCCTAAGAACTCCACAGAACAGCTCCCTTCCAACCATAATTTGCAGACCTTTAGATTTTGCTTGAGAAATAAACTTATTTCCTCTTTAAACCAATGTTTTTGATGTGATTGTTTGTATTTGTTTAGTCAATTATACCTGAAATGAAACCTACCTAATTTACTACACATGAAATAGCCTGTATATTAGCCCAGAACTCATTCAGATTTTGATCAGTACATTGATGATGTTCACAGTTCTAGTCCAAATGCCAGGACCAAGGGGAATCCATGTCCTATGTGGAGTGAAAAGCATAGACATTTTAAAATGCTATGGCGTGGCCTACTTTAAAAGATGTCCTTACCTAGCGTTCTGACTTGTAAAAAAAATAAATACATATGGTTCACATAGATATAGAACACCCTTAGGCAGCGACAATTATAATCTAGGCTATTTGTCTGAAATAATATCATCTGATTTTTATCTGATCTACAGAGAATTGTTCTTTTAAAATGATGTATGATGAGACTTGATTACTAGATGCATTGACATTTGGGGTGGAAACCTTTTGCTGGCAGCCTGGCCTAGAGCTGCCTGTGTTCCTGTCTGCAGTCACTCACCCAGAAATACTACAGAAAGCTCCCAGCAAATGTCATAGGTAGAAAACAAACAGATGAAAGGCTAATTACCACTTAGAGAAAACAATCTGACTGCGATGTCTATTACATAAAATGTAGAAACTTGAATACCATCCCAGTTTCCCAGGTAAGTAAACTGTAGTTGGGTAAAATAAGTACAATATTTTGTCTTTATATAGTATATACTCTCCAAGGAGCTTCAGAGAATTTGAATGATATGCCAACAGCCTTCAAACTTTTCTAGAAACATACAAAAAGAGGTAATCTGAACTAATTTCTACATACCTTGAAACCCTAAGCCTCTACCAGAATTCTTCTCCTGGCAGATAATCTCAGTACAGACTTTCTGGGAATGGTTGAGACCACATGATAGGAATACTTTCACCTCTCCTCTCTCACCATCAAATATTTATTGAGAAGGATTTATAAACAAAATAACTCTGTTCCTTTGGGAGTGAATCCTCCCTGGCTTCCTCAGAACCTTGCTGCATCAGTCTGTTCCATTTTCTTACATATTCAAACTCTCACTACCCACTTCCTTGCTGTCCCCAAACTATAAGAAACCTCAAATTTACCACTCCCCTAGCTCCCCAAGCTAACTTGCTTTTTCCTCTTCCTTTAGAACTTCTGGAAAGAGTGTTGCTATTTGTTGCCTCCACATTCTCTCCCATTCTTTATGTTGGCTTCAATATCTGGACACTATCCTCATCTTAAACCAATCTTCTTTGTTAAATTTTGCTAATATTGGGAAGCTGGGAAGGCTCAGCTGGTTAAGCACTCACTTTGCAGCTCCGGAGCCCAAGGATCGAATCCTGGCCCCAGCCCATGCGGACCCACATGCTGAGCTGGGGTGTGCCTCCAGTTCAGTTCTTGCCGGGGCCTACGTGGGAGGCTCCTGGCCCAGTTCCTGCCCTGCGCAGCCCCGCACCCACCTGTGGAGTGAAACTATATGGAAAATTAATGCTGTCAACTATGGAGACTGCTCTGGGCCCTCCCCCTTGTCTTTGTCTCTCTCTGTCTGTTTCTCTCTCTGTCAAATAAATAAATAAAATAAAATAAAACAATAAAAATAAATCTTTAAAGTTTGCTAATATTGTGTTAAATGAAATAGACTCTTCTTAGGCTTTATTCTACTTGGCCACTAATGTCCCTAGGCATCATTGTTTAATTGGCTTTTTTCAAGCCAAGCTCTTCCTTCAGCTTATACCCATCTATGCAGAGTCCCTCATTACTGGCCATGTTCTTAAGATCCTTTCTTCCCTTGGCACTCTTTTAAACTACGGTTACCTCATTCTTTTCCTCCTGCGATTTCTTCTGACTCTGCTTTTCTAGCATGTTTCTATCTTCCCAACAATTAAATAAGTACCCCCTAAAGTTTATACCTCAGTACGTTATGCCTCTCACTATGACCTATGTGCTATCCTGTCAGAAATGCTGTTTTCATAGTTTCCAAGATAAATTCTCCACAGATCTCTGAAACCTCTTTCAAGCTTCTACCAGACATTTTCTGTATATCCTACAAGGTTTTTGTAAAAAGCATAAAATATCCAAGCACCTTGGATATCTTAATCCTATGTCTTTTCTATGTGTTTCTGGTCCCAATTAATGATTACTTTATCATTTTTTTATTTTTAAGATTGTAAGACAAGTGTTATTATCTATCCCTCTAACTCATGACTTATTCCCAACCTTGTACGTTGATTTAACAACTCTAAATAAGGGACGAATTCTCTCACATGTTACAGCAGATGTAAAGATCAATCATAAGCTTGCCCAAGATACCTACATGTAAGTTGATGACAGCCTTAACAACTCAGCCTGCACAATGACTTGTGTTCATCCACCTGTTTCCACATTCACAGACTCTGATTCAAGCCTGCATAAACTCTTTCGGTGTCCATTGTTACTGCCTCACAAGAGGTCTCACTCCCTCCACTCCTTCTCATATCTAAATGTCCTCTACATTGTTTCCATAGTTACCAATTCTAAAAGAAATCCAATCCAGATATTTGTCGGGTTAAAAAAGAAAATTAAAAAGCCTTCACTGCCTCTCCATTGCACCCCAAATAAAACCCATACTCCTACCTAGAACTGAAATCTCAATACAATTTATTTGTATGCTCCACAAAGCTTCTTGAGTACCTATGTGCCTAGGCAGAGTCCAGATGTTGGAGATACACAGTACATGCCTGTATGAGATCAGAATTGAATATCACAGGGTCACCAATGATTATCAGTACAACATACACAAAAAGCCAGGACTCTTAGAAAGTAATTGTTTTTAAGTCGAGTAGTTCATAGTAACTTCAAAGTATTTTTGGAAAATACTACCAGAAATTTAATCTTTATCCTATAGTAACACAGCAGAAAAAATATTTTTCTCTTCTTTTCACTAAAATTTCTCCTTTCTCTGCAAATATTTTAGGTCAGGGATGTTCAATTTTTTGACTTCCCTGGGTCACATTGGAAGAAGAGTTACCTTGGCCACACATAAAATACACTAACGCTAACCATAGCTGATGAGCTTTTTAAAAATTGCAAAAATAATCTCATAATATGTTAAGAAAGTTTATGAATTTGTGTTAGGCTGCATTCAAAGCCATCGTGGGCTGCACAGGGCCTACAGGTTACAGGTTGGACAAGCTTGTTGTAGAGCCTACTATGTCTTGAATCCTTAAAAATTATTTCCCTGTCTACTCAGGTAGCTTTTCAGTTTTGTTTTGTTTTTCTTATGGCTTTAAACTTACTTGTTGTTGTTTTATGCTATTGTTGCTGTTGCTTTTAATCAGTTATTGGCATTCTTCATCACAAAAGCAGACCCAAGAACTGACCCTTTTCTGCAGTCTTTTTCACCTTTATTCCTTGGTCTTTGTCACAGTTATTCCCACAAAAAGCCCAGGAAAGGGGTTGGCAAAGAAAGAACCCTATTTGAATTGGGAAAATGCAGGGAAAAAACTTGAGAATGATTACATATTAAAATATTATGAATTCAAATAAAAAACACAAAGGAATTTCTTTGCTAAAGTTAATCAGTGCTGACAGGATGAGAAAGTAAGACATACTAAGCAGAGTCTGCTCCTCAGAGAATGAGATTCTTGAATTGAACATACAAGAATGAGTTACCATGTGGAGAGCAAGGTCAAAAGAGCATGACATCTGAGACAGATGAGAGGCTACACATGGAAGTTAGACAATGGTGAGACCTTAGCAACAAGACTGAGAATATGAAACAAAATTCCAAGTTTAAAGATTTATTTTTATTGTTTTTTACAGAGAAAATCATAGAGACAGAGAGAGAGACAGAGGGAAGGGGGAGGACCCAGAGCAATCTCCATAGTTGTATGTCATCAGTTTTCAATGTAGTTTCATTCCACACAGGTGGGCAGGGGTTGCTCAGGGCAGGAACTGGGCAGGGGCCTCCTGCATAGGCCCCGGCAAGAACTGAACTGGGGGCACATCCCAGTTCAGCATATGGGTCCGCACTGGCCAGGGCCAGGATTCAATCCTCAGACCCCAGGGCTGCAAGACAAGAGCTCAGCCCACTGAGCTATCCTGGCTTCCCCAAAAATTCTAGTTTTAAAGCTGCAGACCAGCATGAAAAAAGAAGCAGCAGCAGAGTTCCTGGCCTGGACATGAATGGAGTCTTAAAAGGGATTTGAGAAATTAAGAAGGGTGGACAGACAGAATTTAGTAATAGAGATCAATGAAGGAACCCTTGTGTGGTGTGTGTGTGAGTGTGTTTAGAGACAGGAGGAGTGACAGAGGAGTGGTAACAGTTGGTATCAGAGAAAAATGAAGAGAGTCACATAGAGGCTACATATGTGTGCAGGGCAGTCACTCCAGAATGCCAGAGATTTCAGATGTGTCAGGTAATTAAGGAGGCCTGTGATTCTGACTAATCTTCTGGATTTCATGTATGGGTAGTTCATACATGAAAGCCCTTTTAAATGGAGGGTTTCGATGCCAATCTCATTGAGGTACTTCCTGCTTTAGAAGGGATGGACCCAAACATTCAAATGAAGACTGAGGCTGTTTCTTACCACTTTTGAATGAAGACAGCAGTGAGTTCCAAGGACAGGAAGGAGTAGAGAAGACGATGGATTGATATATTCTACCTTTCCAGTGTGATTTCCCATTGCCTATTTCCTAATTTTTTTTTTTTTTAATGTTGTATGTTACTCAGGGGTACAGAATTACCCAATATGTAATCATAGTTTTTTTGTTCACAATATACCATTATTAGTTGCATAATAAATCTCCTTTATCTTGCTTTATATATTTGTTTGTGAATTTACTTTTTATTTTATAACATATAAATACCCATAAAACCACTAGCCAAATAAATAATGAAATAAAACCCTTAACTTAGAATTGTTCTCCTTCCCCAGCTCCACCACATGGTGGTAAATACTATCCTGAATGTTTCTCATTCTGTTGATTTTTATTGCATATATATATATATATATATATATATATATATATATATTTATGTGTGTATATATATTTATTTATATGTGTGTATATATGTATATATATATATATTGAAACAATATCTTGTTTAATATTACCTATTTTTCTTTTCTTTTTTAAGATTTGTTTCATTGTTTGAGAAGCAGAGGAGGCCCAGAGCAACCTCCACAGTTGTACATCATCATTTTTGATATAGTATCATTCCACACAGGTGGATATGAGTTTTTGAGGGGCTGGAACCAAACTGGGGGCCTTCCACATGGAAGGCAGGCCCTAGTTAAGTATATTGGCTTGTGTGAACTAGGGTCCCAACCCAATCCCTGGGCCTTGCAATTGTAAGGCAAGTGCTCAACCTGTTTAGCTGTCCCGGAAACTCCTCAATTTTTTTTTTTTAATGAATACAATATTGTGACAAGTCCTTCGTGGCTTGCCTTTCTTCATTATACATTGTGCTACAAAAACTCATCTATGTTTGTGTGTTTAACTATAGATAATTTTTTTTATGGCTATATACAGATTCACTGTGTACATGGATTATTCAAGTTTCTTGTCAGTTCACTCTCTAAGCACACAAACACCCAGCCTTTTTGCTTTTACTGAAGCTATTTTCTGCATTTTCTCCCAAACCATGAGATTACAGAAGTGTTGAAGTTAGCAGACAAGGATATTTTCAAAGCTATTTTAAATACGTTAAAGATGTAAAGTAAAATATAAACATAATGAATAAAAATATTTTGGGGATCAGAGCAGATAAATGTAACTGTGAGAAACAAATGGAAATTTTAGAACTAAAAGCATAAATCTGAGATGAAAAATTCACTGGATGGACTTAAGAGCAGATTGGACACTGGGGAAAAAATGCATCAGTGAACTTGGAGATATTTAAATAGGAAATATTCAAACTGAACTACAAAACGGAAAAACAACAAAAAAGGAGGACCAAGCCCTAGTGACAGGTGGAATAATATCAAATTTTGTAATTGGAATCCCAGAACTGGAGAAAAGAGATATGTGAAGAGGAAACAAATGAAGAAACAATGGCCCAGATTTGACCAAAAAATATAAACCCATAGACCCAAGGAATTTAATAAACTCCATGTAGAGTAAATCCAAAATTGGTAAAGGCTAATGGAAATAAATAGTTATTCTTCAAATGAGCAGCATAAGGTTGTGGCTTAGAATGTGGTCTTTAGAGAGCAATTTCTTGGGTTTAAATCTCACTATATCATTTACATTTATTTGTTTCCTCTGTTTCACTTTCCTCATATGTAAGGATAATACTAGTAACTATTTCTTAAGATTGTCATGAGGATTACCTGAATTAGTACATAAAAAGCATCAAGAACATAGCTGTGTGCAAACTAAGCACTCAAAAATTTAATTTTAAAGGAAAAGGGGGAATTTTAATAAAAAAGAAGCAATACAGAAAGAAATAGCATAACATGCAAAATTCTGAATTATATAGAAATGAAGTGAGTTAACAAATCTAGCGGAGTTGATATTTTATTCAAATATAATGTCAATTCTAAATTTTCAAAATGGCAATGTCATTGATATTAAATAAACTAATCCTAAATATACATTTTTGCATAGCATATTTCTCCAATAATGTGCAAAGAATTCATGACATAAAAATTGGATTTTAATACTATGAGTACTTTTCTTCTCTCCAGGTGTCATAGTAATCTCTGAAGGAAGATTTCTTTTATATATATAAAAAAAGCAATCAAGTAACAGGTTCTCTATAATTTAACAGACACAAAATATACCATATGTGTTTATAGCATGTTACTTTTTTAAAGCAATCAATATTATTATTCCCCAGTGAATTATCTTCTTACTATTTTAGTTTAATTTTAGAATAATCCCTGACTTACATTATATCACATTAATATAACTGCAGATAGTCTAAGTTGACTTTTTAAATTAGAGGGCCAGTTGCAATATTTAAAAAATGACTAACCTAACTAGAAACTAGTTTAATTCTATGATAAAGACTTCAGTTCCCTTTTCTAAAATTATGATTCACCTAAGTTTTATTTATCAAAATATTTAATTAACCTCTTCAAGTAGAGAGAGGTATGAAGACTTTTATTCATTTAATCCAGGGATATTTTTGGAGGGCTTACTGTATTTGGAATACATAATTGAAGAAGACAAAACATTTTTTATTCTTTTAAAACTTATGTCTGAATATTCTCAATTGACAGGTCACTTGTATTGTGGTCCTAGACAATGTGATAAAAAAAATATGTAGTGAAAAAGACTTCATAGCATTTAAGAATTAATTCCTAGAGGGAAAATATTCTGCCTCCTTATACCTACCTCATGTACTGCTCTTCCTTTTCTGTACATATATAATTATAAAAGTCCCCACAAAACTGTAGAATCAGCATTCTTTCCCATATCTCTGAATTTATTTTCCTTTTTTTTTCATTCCCCTTTGATTCCCTTTTTTTCATAGCTTAAATAATAATTATTATCTTAATAATAGTTCAGTGGTTTGCTAGAAATATTGGACTAGTTGATGGTCAGAAATTTGGGGGCCAGTTCTAACTCTTAGACGTAATTGCTTTGTGACTTTGGCCATGTCGTTTAAACTCTGGAGGCTCCATTTCATAATCTGTAAATTGAGAAGATCATACCAGATGCTGTTTATGATCTCTTCAAGCCATGAAATAGCATTACTCTCTCATTCTCAAATATCACTCTTCATTACTGATCTGTAACTTCTGGTTTATTCCTACCATATCAGTAGTCTGTAGGATATTTTTATTTTGATGTCTCATAGCCTAAAATTTATTAGGTAAAAACTCAAGTGAGTCGAAAATCATTTGTTCCTTGCCAAACTTCCTTTCTTCCAAACTAGTAATATCGTTCAGTTGTAAAACTTGAGTTCAGATGATGAACCAATAATAGGCCATGCTTGGTTAATAAGAGGGCACCAGTTTAAAGTTATAGAGCAACTCTGCCCCCACAGAAAGGTGTTTCTCTTTGGCAAAGGCAATAAAATCTGGAGAGGTTTCAAGGGCAAGTGAGGAGTTTCACAGGAAGCTCTCAGCCTAATTGTTTTCTTTTTTCTTTGTAAAGTCTACATAGGTTAATATTAATATAACTGTTCCCAATGTACAAAAACACTTTCAGATAACATTTTCAGGCATGGGAGAGCCCTTAAAGACAATAAAGAAAATAGTAGCTCAGGTTCCTCATCACCCAATGAGAAATTGTTTTTTTAATCAGGTGAATTTGGGCAGTTATCTACGCACAGTAAATTTATTATTTCTTTCTTGTCATTGGTTTTGCTATTCCCATGATCTGGAATGGTGTTGCCACTTTTTTCTACTTCAAGAGAAGCCGGGTAAAGCTAAAGATGAGCTTTATGGCTAACAGGCACTCTAGTCCCAGTGACCTGGATTTATCCCACCTTTTATTATCTGCAGGATACTTCAAAACTCCCAGCCTTAGTTTCCTCAATTGAACATTTAATACTGAGTCTGCACATGGTAACTGATATATGGATTTTAATTACTATTTTTTATTAAATTCTAACTTATTAATTGTGTTCTTTTAAGGTCACAAGCAATTCTTTCCCTCCTGTCCATTTGGACCATGTCTAATCAATTTGTTTAAAAAGACCACTTACCCATCTCTAAATGTACCCAAAATGTTGGTGGTATATACAAAAATTTACCTTTTTTTTAATCAATGTCAGACTTCAGAGCATCTATGCCAGCATTCAGATATTGATTTAGTTTCTGGATTGCTTTCAGGGATGGATGAAAAGTAAATTCCATTTCTAGAAAGGCCCTTTTTCTTTTATTCATCCTACTTCTCTCTCTCTTTGCCATTCTTGATACCATTGAAACTCGCAGGAGTAAAAGAGGAGGTAATGCAAGTGATTTCTGTTATCAGAGGCCTTTTTCCCTGAGTCCAATGTATTAAAAACTGGAGGCTGAAAGTAGCAGGAGAGAGCTGGAGGAGAGTGAACAGCAAAGCAGAGGAGAATGAGGCCCAGAGTTAGTCCCTCTTCTTAGATTAGTGCATTTATTTTCAGGGAGAATAAAACAAACAAACTGAACTTATCAGAGATCTTAGAAAATCTGATGACATTCACTTGAAACATTTTTAATGAAATAAAAGAGAAATCCGACTTTGTAACCAAATGTTAAACAACCCTTAACCTACTTGTAGATAGTTCTTCAAATTGTGGTTTCCAATCGAGGCTAGATCAATAGCAAAATGGTGATGAGTGCAAAAGTAGATTGATCATGTCACCTTAGTAACAGAAATACACTTTTTCTGTTACCAGGAATGCAGAGAGAAGAATGAAGACAGAACAAAACACATTGCTCATACTATATACTCCATAACACAGTTTTCATCTGGAAATATTCATTGTTTACAAGTGCTTGCTACACAAACTTATAAAAATAAATACTTTTTTAAAAAATCCAGATAGTTTTGTAACTCAAATCCTAGATCTTATAAATACAGAATTCCCCCAAACAACTGAACAGTTGGATCTGACATCTGTCTCAGCTTCTTATAACATGTGGCAGCCCCTCTCCATTGTTCTGTGAAGTAACATTACTTCTAAAGTAAGATTGCAGCGGGTGTTGTCTTATAATTGGCGGTTTGCACCAGACTTGCTGTAGGCAGGTGAATAAAGAGTTTTACTGAAAGATGCCACAACAAAGTAAAAGTGTTATACTTCTTGTCCCTGAAGGGCTGTAACAATTTTCTTGTTTTCTGAAATAAGCACTTTCATTCAGCCCAGCAGGGGTGAAAGCAAGATTAATCTAATACTTCACAATTACTTAATAAATGAAAGAAATCAAACTTACCACGCATTATTTTATATGCAGTTGCTTTTCCTGCAGTGCCAAAGGGCTTCCATGAGAATCTAAGCAAATATTGCCAGTCTGATTCAGACATTGGCTAGAAGGGAGGTAAACTTTCTGTGGCGTGGTTCCTCCTTATTGATGTTCTCATTTAATTAGGTAGGGCATGACCAATAAAACAAGTAACATTATACCCTTCCAAAAATACATACAGCAAGACCCAATAAATAGTATAAAAAGAAGAAGAGTAGCAAACATGTACTAAATGATAACTATATGGCTGGCATTGTTCATAAATTAATCATTTATTCAACAGCAATATATCTTGGAATATAAGTGATGATGGTAAGTGTCTTTTCCTTGTTCTAAATATTAGGAGTTCAATATTTCACTCTTGGGAATTATGTTAGTTGTGGTGTTTTTGTAGATGCTCTTTATTTGGTTGCAGAAGTTCCTTTCTATTCATAGTTCCTGAGAGTTTTTATCATAAACAGATGTTGGATTTTACCAAATGCTTTAGCTCCATTTATTGAGATGACCATATGGTTTTTCTTCTTTATTCTATTAATAGCATGAATTAAATTGATTGATTTTCTAATGTTAAACAAGTTTACATTTCTGTGTTCATTCACTTATTCTTGACCAGTATAGCTAGGGACTAATAATTATGTTGACTTTTTCAAAACCTGCCAGTATTCTATGTCACTGATCATTTGCTCCTACCTTTTTAATGGATATTTGCATTTATTCTTATCTTCTCTGCTAGCTTCTTAATACAGAACTTGTCAGTGATTTTAGACCTTTCTTCATTTATAATATAAACATTTAAATGTGTAAATGTCCCTCTAAGCACTCCTTTAGCTACACCACACAGATGTTGATACACTTTTCTCATTATTATTCTGTTCTAAGTATATTATTGTTAATTTTGTGATTTCTTCTTTCACAAAGGATTATTTACGAGTATGGCATTTTATTTCCAAATATATTGTAATTTCCTAGATATCTTATTGCTCTTATTATAAAATGTTTTTCCTCAGAAAAAAATACACAGAATTACTCAGCCTTTTAAAATTTAGTATGATTTGTTTTATGGGCCAGTATGCATTCTGTCTTGTCAAATATACCATTTGCACTTTTAAAAATGTGTTTGGGAATTGTTAAGAATGGTGTCATGTAAATACCAATGAGGTCAAGATGGTCAAGAGCATTATTTAGATCAGTGTTGTCTTTACTGATATTTTACCTAATTGTTCTCTTAGTTGCTGAGAGAGTAGTTTAAAAATCTCCAGGGGAAGCCGGGATGGCTCAGTGGGTTAAGCGCTCCCTTTGCAGCGCCGGGGACCGAGGATCGAATTCTGGCCCCGGCCCTTGCGGAACCATATGCTGAACTGGGAGCTCCCCCAGTTCAGTTCTCTCTCTGTCTCTGTATCTCTCTCTCTCTCTGTCAAAATAGATAAATAAATAAAAATATATTTAAAAATCTCCAAATCTAATTGTGGAATTATTATTTTCTTTCTTTAATTATATAAGATATGTTGAAGAATCTTAAAACTTAAATACCATTTATCCCCCCGTCTTCTGTATTAATAACTCTGCAAAACATGTTTATTATTGTTTTATATAGTCCATATTACTTTATATTTGAACACAAATGTGCCGTTTCTGAATTTCAATTTTGCCGTTCAAGAGTATTTCCTTCTGAATTAATATTTATGTTTTGAAGATTGCTTTTGTTTCAAGTTTTATTTTGTTTGAAATGTAGGCCTTCTGGTGACATACTACCTTAATTTGGTTTGTCAGAAAACATACTTATTTCTTATTTATTTATTTATTTATTTATTTATTTATTTATTTGGGAGGGCCCAGAGCAGTCTTCATTGTTGTATGTCATTAGTTTTACTATGGTTTCACTCCACACAGGGTGGGAACTGAACCTGGGGTCTCCCAAGAACTTTCGCCACTGAGCCATCCCGGAAGTTACCAGCTGCACCAAAGTTCAGTAAATGGAGTTGCACGACTCAGGGCTAGGAATTGAACCCCAGTCCTCGTGATTGCAAGTCAAGAACTCAACTACTAAGCTATCTTGGCATACCTCACCTTCATTTTTGATGAGTGTTTTCACTGGCTATAGGTTAGCTGATCCTTCCATTCATTACCACTGAGGCTTCTGACATACACTTCCACCCTGCTATCTGGAAATATAGGTAATATTTTAAATAGGAAGGAAAAACTGAGATGAAATTTAAATAGTTTCCTGAATACACTTGGTCTTGGAGTATCTGGGAGAAGAGCATTCCAGAAAGAGGGGAAAATAAATTTAGAGACTATGAGATGGAAACACATTTTTTATATTTAACAAACTCAATTTAAAAATAAAAGACTAGTATAGATGGAATAGCATAGCTGAATAAACATTTTAGGAGTACCTGGTTTTTAATCTAGTTATAATTGGAAGCCTTTGGAATGTATTAAAAAGTGATATAAGTTGGCTGGAATTACTATTTTAAATCACTTATTTGTCTTTATTACTATGCCATTTAATTCTCACAAGTTTTAGAAAAATTAATGTAGCAAGTGTTACTATCTGCATCTTATGAATGAAGGAACTGAGGTTGAGAGTAGTTAAATGACTTCTCCAAAGGTACATAATCAATAAGTTACATAGCTTGAAGATTTACCTACATCTCTCCACCTTTAAAATTGTCTATAATTGTATTTTGTATTGAATTTTACCTGGAAATTTTTTATATAGCCATAGTACTAACCATTGCATACAGTGTGAAATTTGTTTTTTGGGATTTTTTTTAATGGTGCTTTTTGAGAACATTTCTAAGAGTAATGAACTTGAATATGGCTTATTTTCAATGTGAGTTTTTGTACCTTGCTATTATGCATATAAAAAAGATTTTTCAATAAAAATGCAATTCAGTCCTACTTTCTTTAGAAGAAAATCTAAAATAACTTTAAGAAAACCTTCTTTATTATATTTCAATAACTTTGCCACCTGCTCTTTAATTTAAGCAGACTTTGTACAGATTGTTCCAAACATAGTCTAAAGCAACTTGAAAGCACTGAATTAATTTTAAAAATTTCCCATGATTCTGCTTTCTAAACCACCTGACTTCTTTTATGTAGCTATTAAATTTGAAGGAAAATAAAATGACAAAATCTGAAACTATTTCATCCAACATTAAAATTATAATAATATTCCACTTACCTGAAATATGGCACAGGTGAAAAACAAAAGATGACGACACTATCACACTACAGTTGTCAAGTTAGGTGACCTGCAGTTGCTTGTCAACAATTGCTTTTCAGAGAAATGAAAAAAAAAGAGAGCTAGGGCCACCCACTTTTTCTTTCCATTTCATTCCCAAAAGAGAAGAAGGCCTCCTTCCCTGACTTCAGGAATAGAGACTGAAATCTGTATATCTGAAATAATTCAATTTTAATTTGGAAACAAGGAGAAACAAGAAGCTGTGGCAACATAGATTTTTAAAAAATCAGTAAGTCTCTTATAATATATATATATATGGAGTAAGAAAACAAATATATTGAGGTTGAAATGCCAAAAAAAATTAAAAAGAAAAAAAGAAAAAAGTCCCTCTATTCATTAGTCTAGATCTAACCTGAGAATTGCATTTTTACTGAAAAATCTTTTCTTTATGCATAACAGCAAGGTACAAAAACTCAAATTGTGTGTGTGTTATTCCCTTAGATCTTCCATAACATACCCAGTCTAGTTAACTTCTATCCACTCTCCAATAAACGAATCTAATTAACAGTAATCAATATCTTTTTGATGAAATTATATGGATGTCTCCGAAAGCCATGTTTATTCTCTTGATCTCAGAAAATGTATATGTTGATGCTATAGTGTCTAAGCTTCAAACAACAGAAATGATAGGAGGCATAGAAGTAGAGACAGTGCATGTGCAATAAGAGACTAAGCTTCCAACCTGAGCTATTTGAAGTGTTCTATAGAATGTAAGCAAGGCTTTCATTTAGCAATTGATCTGAACTAATTCATAGACATAAAAAGCAGCATTAGGAAAATCACCCCCAAAAGAAATATCACTAGGCCTGCAGGAAACCACCTGCACCTCAGAT
Source organism: Craseonycteris thonglongyai (assembly GCA_004027555.1). Lineage (NCBI taxonomy): Eukaryota > Metazoa > Chordata > Mammalia > Chiroptera > Craseonycteridae > Craseonycteris > Craseonycteris thonglongyai. The sequence goes on from PVKE010013786.1 coordinate 16,241, forward strand.
TACACGTTGAATTCTCCTGAACTTTATAATGGGTGGAAACTACAGGACAAAAGCTTTTGTCTCTACAGAAAAATCTTTCACACATTGAAAATCATTAAGGGCTCAGTGGAGAGTTCTTAGAGATGAAAGCAAAAGCACAACTCTTAAAAGAAACAAACAAAAAAGAAAAAGAAAACTATTGAAAAGTGCAGTGGGTTGGCTGAAAGATCCAGAATTCTGAGTCATCAGAAACATTCAAGCACAAGCTGATGAAACACTTCTTGGTGGTATTAACCAAGCTCCATGTAGGTGAAAGGAATAGATTTGACCCAGACTCCTTTCCATTCTGAGTTGCTATAATTTTATAATAATATATCAAATGGGAAAATAGGGAGAATTTATAACATAGGTATAAAATAATTCTATCTAGAGAACTGACCAAGAGAAACTATAAGTGAATAAAGCAATGAGAATAGAATTGAAGTCTCTTTGTGGTAATTTAAGATAGCAATCATATATCATTTATCATCTATTAAATTATCAGAGATTAAAAACAATTATGCTACCCAAAGTAGACAAGCAGGTGAGGAAACAGGCACTCTCCTACACTGGACTGAGAATGCAAATCAACATAATCTTTGGCGGGACAATTATTAAAATTTAAAATATTTTTTTTTATTCAATACTTTCACATTTAGGAATCTGCCATATAGAAATATCTACAGAACTATTTATATATATATGCACAAAAATGCTTGTTTCTGAAAAAAATAGAGAAAATGAAAAGATGAGAGAGTAGAAATGTTCATGGAGAGAGGAAGGATGAAACAAATTATGCTTTACAGGTATTTATATTATAGAATATTTTATACTTACTAAAAAGTATGAAATGTTTCTCTCTTTTAACAAGAAATAATTTTAAATCCTATATTATATAAATATAGGCTGAAATATATACATAGTCTAATTCTTAGTTTTTATAACAACAAGCTACTATACAATAGTTGGATTATTCCTTTAATATACATACATACCTTCCTTGTTAACAAGGAAGAAGAGGAGGTTAAGAACAAGATTTTCACTACTTACTGTGGATACTTAAGGATTATTTAAATTATTTTTGAGAAATATGTGCAACTTTTGTAATATTTTTGGAAATCCATCACAATTTTAAAACCTTATCATTCTTCTAGCCAGGATTTCCTGACTGATAATCCCCAAGGTCCTGCAAATTGTTAGACTACTAAGGAACTTCATGCGTTCCTGAAAAAAGTGACATTCCTTTGAGCCAAAAATCATCAACCCAAAGACAAAAAAAAAAAAAGCAAAAGAAACACACACAAAAAACTTATTATAAGGAAATACCTTAAATAGATAGATTATATTATATTTCTGTGTTTGTGTCCCTATCATACCATTGCTTTATACCCTTAGTAAATCCACCCAAACATCAAAATGAGGAAAATAGAGAGAATTGGGATTGCAATTTTATCTTTATTAATAGTAATGAATACAATCAATATGGTATCAATTGAGTCTCCGAAAGGAGACCCAGTAGAGCATCCTCCCAAAGTAGTAAACATTAATGTGAGTTTCCAGACACATCTCCGTTACTTTCTTTGTCTCTTGTTGAACATCAGAAGCATTTAGGTCAATCATGCTGCCTTCCTCTGGTGACTCACAAGAGATTATATAAGTTATTGGTCATACTGCAGAACTGTGTAAATGCCTGCTTAAAATAAAACTTATTTCAGGGAATAGAATTTTTTGTTGTTTTTCTAGCTTCTTCATAATTTGAATTTGGCTTTAAAATATATCATAAAAAAGAAAGGAAGCCACATGTAATCACATTAAAGATTTAATAGCAGATCTGATTTTCCTAATTTGCTATAGTTATATCTTAAAACATCAAGTACAATGTCATGTTAATGAGGTTTATTCTCCACAATGGGGTAATGACATGATGCAATGGTGTCAATCCTCACTGTTATTCAATCTTTTGTTTTCTCTTTTATCTGAAGAAGGATTCTTTCACAATTAATAGTCCCCTGCTAGCAAATTTTCATCCTAGTACAACTGTGGTACTTTCATGCTACAAATGTCAACAGTTCAAGCTTGAGATGATAGTATTTGTTCAACAATATAAGTAAAATTAGATGCTTTCAAATCAAATCAAATCTTAGAATTTTTGATGAATGATTAGAAGAGGAATTATCTGAATTAATTATGTCTGATTCTTCTCTGCTATAGCTCTAGAATGCCACCATGTTTCTGGACCAGTTTTTTGCAGTTTTTTTCTATCTTTTCACCACAATATAGTTACTAAAACCTCAACATAAATGAAATATACCTCACTCAAAGCCATTTCCTTGTAATGAGAACTCTCACAGTGGGGGCATGTGCAGGCCAGAAGCTTACCAGAAGTTTCCAATGTAGACATTAAAGCCCTTTATTTAGTCTGTTCTGCTCTGATAGTACAGACTGTTATGATATTACTTACTGCCTAAGGACTTTGCCTTTTGAATCCTCTCTTTGGGGCTACACTGCCCTAGTATCAATTTCATTCCTGCATCCTGATTTTCATCAGTTTCTTTTCCTTATACAAAAAGTACCCCTTCTAGAGTCTGTGTGATTTTTGTCTTTTCTCTTTTCCCTCTTTATTATTTGAGGATATGATTAAATTACTCAGTGCATTGGCCTCATTTCCTAGAATACATTGTTCAGCAAATTTTTTCTACAGGAAGACATGTTCTAGCACAGATAGTTTCCTCATGTTCACACTGTGGGCTCTGGACTGAAGTGCTTGTTTGCTTGAATGCACATCAGTTTTGTTTTAAAATCAAAATGCCTCTTCTATCAATAGCCTCTTATTCCAATGTCAGATATATCAGTGAGGTCGACAGTGTTATTTTCACTCAGTGAAACTACTCGTTGGAAGTCTACAAATATAATTGAACCTACCAATGCCAGGGGCTTTCACATATGCTCTCATTTAATCCTCCTAGGAACTCTCTAAATTACTTACATTCTCTCCTGCACACAGGTAATGAAACCTGAACAGGATTGGTCACACAACTTACATATAGCTAGTTTACATAGCTAGTGACCGGCAGAGCTGGGATTCAAGCTCAAGGCCCCTAAATCTTTCTTCCCACATTCTGTAAACACCAAAACATCAAAAGCAGAACAAGGATGGAAAAGTTCAGTTCCTACCTGTCTTTTCAAACTCTGTGGTTTTGTGCTGACCTTAACTCCTCATGGGTCAGCTTTTCCATCTGCATAATTATTTGCCACTTGATGGAGATATTTTTTAAATTAGTGAAATTAGGCTAAGAGATAAGCACGGAAATGAACTGTGGTGCTTTTTTCTAAAAAGATTTAGGATAAATCTAGTGAGGATTAATCAGTAAATCCTAAAAAGAATCTAAGGTATGATATTTTTCCCTAGAACCCTGTGTAGAATGAGAATAAATTTATAGTAGACAGGAAGTTATATATGGCCTTTAAAAAAAAAAAAAAAATATATATATATATATATATATATATATATATATATATATATATATATATAGTGAGGGAAAGCTGGGATGGCTCAGTGAGTTAAGTGCTCGCTTTGAAGCCCCGGGGATCAAGGATCGAATCCCGGCCCTGGCCTGTGCGGACCCACATGCTGAACTGGGGTGTGCCCCCAGTTCAGTTCTTGCCAGGACCTATGTGGGAGGCTCCTGGCCCAGTTCCTGCCCTGCGCAGCCCTGTGCCCACCTGTGGAGTGATACTATATGGAAAACTAATGTCAACTATGGAGACTGCTCTGGGTCCTCCCCCTTCTCTCTGTCTCTCTCTGTTTCTGTTTCTCTCTGTCAAAAATCATAAAATAAATCTTTAGAAAAAATAAAAAATAAGTAAAAATAAAAAAAGATAGTGAGATTCATAGATGCAAGTGGATCTGGTAGATACAGGTGCATTTCAAATATTTCAAAATAAACTGCATATTTACTATCTAATGACTATAATAGAGTATGTTGTTATTGACAGAAGGAGATCCTTTTTAGGGACAAAAGCATGTCATTCATAAGTCTGGATGACAACAGTAGGGGGAGGAGGCAAGGCAAGTGGTAAAAACTTTGATCAGAATGAAAACAAATACCGGTAATATCACCATTTTCCTGACCCCTCCCATGGAAAACCCTGACAAACTTTGGAAAGGGATGTGTGACAAAGAAGGAAACACAGCAGTGGTAGTTTGACTTGAAAAATGTAGCAAAATGCTTCTTTAATATCTAGTCATATGACAGTTCAACATATCATTTCTAAACGGTCATCACTGTGTTGCTAGGTGCCCTAACATGAGATTGTAGTGTTGGGTATGATCGTTTCAAAGGAGGATAGAAACACTAGAGACTGAATATGTCCCAAAATGGTTTACTTATCCAGATGAATGGCACCTTTACACACCTGGGAATTTCTGGCAATTGACCTAGAGGTATGTGTCATGTTATTTCTGTGAGCTCAGAGACGTTTGACAGTCCAGCATGAAACATTAATATGCTGCAAAATTGCTTAGCAGATTCAGTGAGCAACGTAGATGCAAATAACTTCTCTATCATCTTATATGCTGTGTTCACTGCCTTTTCTCTGGAGCAGTGAAATGGGAATAAGTATGTAAAGCAAGGGGAACAAAGAGGAAATAATTTAAAATAATCATTGTCTAAAAGATTTGCCATCACCTTAATTGCAATGTGATTGCCAATCATATCATTGGATGCTTTGCTCACATATTTTTCTATGAAGACTTACTGTGCTGAGTATATTGTCATTATATACATTAAATATATATAGTAGACGCTCTGTTAACCGGAACTCAAGCAACTGGCACTCTCAAGCAATTTGCCAGTTGCTTGAAATGTAGCCAGTTGCTTGAGTTCTGGTTAACAGAGAATCTGCTTACACTTATCTGGCATCTGCCAATCCCCATAGGTGCCAGTTAACCGAGAGTCTACTTTATATTGAATAAGGCTATTCAAATGGCACAGATGATGGCACCTAGGCTTTTGGATGTGGTGTTGCAAGAAGTAGATCCATATGTTGGCTCTAAGGCTTATTTATTTATGATTGGTTACAACTGAGTTTTTTATTTATCCTGTTCGTCTCTCAAAGGGAATAATTATACGTACATACCTCACAGAGTTTTGAGATGTAACTGAGATCAATGCACCTTGTAATATATATGCCTATTAAAATAAACCTTGGGGATGCTGGAATGGCTCAGCAGGTTGAGCGCTTGTCTTACAGCCCCAGAGACTGGGGATCAAATCTGGCCCCGGCCTGTGCGGACCCATATGCTGAACTAGGGTGTGTCCCAGTTCAGTTCTCACCAGACCGAGCCTCCTATGTGAAAGGCCCCCAGTTCAGCTCCCACTCTGGGCATGCTTCCCTTGTGGGAGGCCCCTGCCCAGTTCCTGCCCTTTACTTCCCATGCCCACCTGTGGAATGAAGCTACGTAGAAAAGTAATGATGTGCATCTATGGAGACTGCTCTGGGCTTTCCCCTTTCTCTCTCTCTCTCTCTCTCTCTCTGTTAAAAACAATAAAAATAAATCTTAAAAAAAACAGAAATCTTAATTTCTATTGTCATTGATAAAACATAAAATAAGGAGATTTTTCAAAACGACCAAATCAAACTTATAGGATAATTTAATAATAATTAATGTGAACAGTTTGACTATAAACTATATTAAAAAAACACCTGTAATTTTTATATACATCTGCTCACCACCCAGAGTCAGTTCTCCCTCCATCACCATATATTTGGTGCCCCTTCCCCCCCACCCCCGACTTCCCTCCCCATTTAGGTTCTGAAATAAACATGTCAAATACCTAGTAATATTACCTTGTCTAGGGTTGTGTTTTATTGCAACATCTCCAGTGGATTGTAGCATATAGCTGCCATGTCTATGATACAAGTAGAATCTAAAAATGAGCTTTTTAGCGTCATGATTGTGATTCACTGATTACAGCAATTTTTTCTCTTTTAGGAAAGAAAAATTTATGCCTCAAAGCAAAGGAATCAAGGCCAGACACAGAAACAGAGGATAAAAAGTTAAACTACTAAAGAGAGTATATGTGTGTGTGTGTGTGTGTGTGTGTGTGTGTGTGTGTGATTACAAAGAATCTGATCTATAAGAACTATTTCCTGCTGATTTTTCAGGGCAACAAAGGAGAAATAAAGTTGAAAGGATAAAAAAGCTTCTTGGGTTCTACCATAGTTTCTCTCAAAATGTGCTCCAATAAAAAATAGTTCCCAGAGATTCTCATGGGTGGAAAAAATAGTGAAGAGTTTTATTTCCAAATAAAGAGCTCTAATCCTTCACCTAGATTAACAACTATTAGCACTTTTAAGGCCCTGCAAAATCCTACAGTGGAGAAATGCCTTTAACTTTTATTGTGCCCAGCATTTCTTAGACGCATTTGATGACAAAATGGTTTTATTGCTTCAACTTTACTGTGACCACATTTTGGGGATCACCGCATTACTGAAAAATCATACATGAATTATGAAAAAGAGAAAGAATGACTTCAGAAGTAAGGGTGTCAGGAGTGCTGTGTGTAGAATTTGATAGGCAGAGCTGCAGGCATCTAAGACCAAAAAGACTGATGGAAGGTGTTCCAATTAGTTTTTCTAACAAATTCTCTCCAGATATGTATTTTACAAATTCCATCAAAGGGAGACTCATGCACTCATGCACACATGTACATAAGCAAACTAGATCAGCAATCTCAGCCAAAATGACCTCAATAACTGTGCCTTTGGTTAGTGGCAGGTAAGGCTATACCTGTTTCCTATTTACACAGCCTTTTAAAAAGATGACGTGTTGGGTCCACTTCATGTTCAATCACTTACTGATATTTCACTGACTAACGTATCATAGGTGCAGAATAGCAATATTTCTTTCAATCTTTTTGCCACTTTCCAGTTCAACAAGTAATTAAAAATACACATTGCATTGAGTATATGAGAGTATGTTTATCTATTTACCCAACTACTTTTCTCTCTGTCCCTTTATTTGCTCTGTCCCTTGGGCCTGACTCCTATTCCTGTGAACGGATCTAGTATCTCTAGAACTTCAGCATAAGTGGGAGCTTATTCACAAGAACTGCAGTGAAAGCTTGGGTGTTAGAACTGGGCTAGTGTCAGCGCAGGCCCCGCTAAAAGGCTGATTTGATTCTTATCTACTGAAACACTGAGCTATAGTTCCTAAAAACACAACACAGAGAGTTGTAGTCTCAATTTTATTTGAGGCTAAGCCCACAGACGGGGATAATGATGTGTCTGTGGAGGTAGAGGGTTCAAAGGTAAGGGGCAGGTACTAAATTTCTCTACTTTTCTACTTCTCCATATGTTGCTAACCTGAAAACTTTTGCCCCTGCCTACAACTGTGAATCCAGGTACATAGTGCAACACAGAGTGCAAGTCATTTAAACTACCAGATAATAAGGGTCAGAAAATAGGGAAATAAGGATGTCAGAATTTTGTCTTGAGTTATCTTGGATTTCTGTTACAGACTTTTTCCCTCTGGGCATCTTTTCAGATCTTCGATTCTCCTGTTACTGCCCTCTACTTCATCAACAATCAGCATTCATTAGTAAATTGTTGTATGGATAGCTTGTTGTACTAGCTCTGCATGAAGTCATTTCAAAAATATATTTTCTATTCAAGATTTACTGTATTTCTCCATATTTTCAATAAAATAAAATGCAAAATCTGTATAGCTATTTGGTTTACTGATTTAGAATTGAGGACTTGGTTTATGTATGTGAGCTTATTTTCGTGTCAGGATAGTAAGGATATACAATCCAATTTCTGTTGCTATCTGTATTTCACATCCATCTACCAAGAGTTTTACCTTAATTCATCATCTCCAACTTTATGTAGACAATATGTCTACAGAAGTTCCTTTAGAACATTCCAATCTTACTTTCAAAGAATTTCATGGTAAAATTCTACTCTTCAAAATTCATAAATATATTTATAACAGCAGTAAGAAATTTTTGAATTTTTAATGTCTATGGCCAAGATCCTTGACTACAAATTAGAGGAATAAAGGAAGACTAGACACAGTAGTGCCAGTCATCAGTCTGCCACAGTTTTTATCTTTTCTTACTTACTGAATATTATATTACGCTAAGGGTAAGACCTTGGTTCCTTCCTGTGAAAAAGTTCTGTTGAAAATGATGCCAAAATAAGATAATGTTCCAAAGGAGCCCAAAGTTTATGTGAAAACTTTAACCTACTTATAATTTTAGCTGTTAACAGTTAGTTTGTTCAGGAGCAATAACTTTATTATTTTTTCAGTAGTTACAGCCTTGTTTGGTTCATACAGTGCTTAGCCCTGGTTTGGTAAGCCAGAATTTTAATTTCTTTCTTTTCTGATAATCACAGGGACTTTCCATGGTTCATTAAAAATAAGAGTCTTGACCCTGAACCTCAGAACAATGACCAGGGAACCATGTAGCCAGCCTGTATCTGTGTTTGTGGCCTTTAGTATGCTATCTGGTTCCACACATCCTTCACATCATGTTCTACACACTACTAAGCAAAATACTTTCGAACTGGCTTTCTACCTATCACCAATGTGCTACTGACTTCTGGATTCTCAGATGCAGACAATGGTTTCCTCCTTCTCCTGTGGATGGGGTGTATTTCATCACCTGACTTGGCTCTTACGGACTTAATTACCGGTATCTCTAGGTTCTAGCCCTGCCTCCATCCTCCTTTAACTCATCATTATGCTAAAAAATAAATAAATAATACAAAACAACAACAATAAAAATCTTATTTATAATAAGAAATAAGTAGCAAATATATATATATATATATATATATATATATATATATATATATATATATATTTGAAAAGACTTCTTGGACTTAGTAACTTTGGAAAAGTATAAAAAAGACTGAAATCAGCCAATGTCCATTATGTCATTCATCTAACATAGACATATCAAATGCTCATATTATGACATTCAATATAGCAGGCACTAAAAATTCACTGGTGAATGAGTGATATTAAAAGAATATTCTTCCCTTTGGTTTACCTGTTCTATGATTTACTTGTTACCAATGAGGACTCTTTTCTTTTATATCCATGTTTGAGGGAGGACTGATTGTTTAATTAGAACCAACCAAGAATGCTTTTGACTAACTGGCAAGATACATGTGAAAGGATCTACAATTTAGATAATTTACTCTAATTGTGAGAGAGTTAATTTTCTTAGAACATTTCTTAGACAAACTATTTCATAGTACTTACAGCCCAGTTTAAATCTGCCTCATGCCTCCAGTTCAATAAAGCTGGGTCAACTTGGGTAAGTTAGTTAATTGCTCAAGTTCTCATTTCCTTTTTTAATCTAGTAAAATAAAGAGGTTAAATTAGATTGTGCCAAAGATTTCATTCAGCATAATGTTCTAAGAAAATTAACTCTCTCACAATCTGAATAAATTATCTAAATTGTAGATCCTTTTGCATATATTATGCCAATTAGGCAAAAGCAGTCATGGTTTGTTCTAATTAAACAATCAGTCCTTCTTCAAACATGGATATAAAAGATTCTTCAGTAATAACAAGTAAGTTATAGAACTGGTAAACCAAAGAAAAGAATATTGTCTTAATTTCACTCATAAGAACTTTAATAAGTTAAATAACTTTATATAAGAACTTTAACAAGTTACCTTTATATAAATCGTGAAGTTAAGAGCTATACAGTTACTGATTCCAATTCTATGCAATTTTTTCTATATTTTACCAACTTAGAATCACATTTGAAAGCAAGTCCATTCTCCCCATCATTTCTCACATTGTATGATTGGGGTTTTTTTCTGTATGGATGGCCCTGCACAGCACTGAGGCCTTCAAAGATACATTTTTAAAAGCTACTTTCACAGAAACTCTTATGAGTACCTGTGCCTACTTGATACATAATACCTAAGCATTTTCTGTCCTATAAGAAGCTACTGCTAAATACCTACACTGTAAAAAAATAGAAATTTAACAATCAATATAATTGCTAACCTTACAGAAATAGATCATCTAGGAAAGCTCTCTGGATGCTGGAGAGATAAACTGAGTACAACTGCCAATGGCAAAGCTTAGAGAAATGGAAGAGGGGGAAATGAATGAATGAACAAATGGATGGATGGATGAGGTAGGGAGGATAAATACATAAAGTCCTGAGGAGAATAGTCCACTGGGAACACCATTCATGTTTTTAGCCTACCATTCATATTTCTCCTCCATCCCCAAAATGTAGATCTCAGTTCTCTCCTAAACTGCACTAGAACCTGGAAAATCCGTGGCACAGACAAGTAATGAATCAGTATATTATGATCTAATTAGAGCCTTGCATAGTCTATAGACTGCAGTAGATACTCAGTGAATACATTGTGATTGGGGACATGAATCTCAGATGAGCTTTAAGTGTTATAGAGAAGTTAGTGAACCTTTTAAAATGGTGGGTCTGACATACTGAAATGGAAATATGAAGTAAACAGCTGGATCTTTAATGGAGTACAGAGGAAATCTGACCCAGAGATAAATATTTAGAAGTCGTCTACTCAGAGGAATTGAAAACACTCCTAACACTTATCTTTTATTAATTATATTCATAACTAGGGGTTTGACCATAAGGTAGATGGATGATTAAAAAGAAATAGGTAACACTCTAGGTTCTAGAGAGACTAAGTGGAGTCATTAGGCCAGAGTCACAAATTGAGGTGTTTGTTAAAACCTCTAGATAACAGAGGATACGCAGAAGTGATAGAATTCCAAATGCAACAAAGATGACAAACTTTTAAAACAACTTTGTCTAGGCATCCCATAGAGAACAACATCATAAATACAATATTCTGAGATTTTCCCAATGTTGAGACAAAATGAACAAGGAAGCAAAAGTATAATTTAATTCTTTAAGGGTTCTTGCACAATTTCTATTAAAATGATGCCTGACATATTAAATTAAATTAAAATTAGATGTGATTGTTATTGTCCATGTAAATGCCTGAATCTCAGAGACAAAAGACTTCAGAAAGTCAAGAAACATGTCTCTATTATACACCCACCAATATACACCTAGAGCTAGCCCCGTACATGGAGTATAATAGCTCACAATAAAGACATGTTTCAATGAATGAATAAATGGCTCGATTTCTTAATGAATTTGGAGTAAATATATGTGAACCAATGTACTATGTGATTTCATGCCAAACTGTAGGTGTTTGAAGGCCTCGGGATTTTATTATTCTAAATTTGAATTAGGATTAATTCTACTGAAGATATTTTCAAAAATTAAAAATGTTACTGTGTCAGTATTTTACATCTTTCTATTTTAAAAATAAGTTTCCTCTTCTCTCTGACTTGTGATTTTAGAAATATTTTTACTGATGAAGTACAAAAGGTAAAAGGTTACAAAATTAATGGTTATTTCTACTTTCACATGGAACATTCTATTCATGGCTTAATTTTATTTGAATAATGTTCTTCCTTGCCTTTGCTATAGCAATGTGTTATTTTCATGCAAAAAATAGTAACCCACAGTTAGAAATAAAATACGTGCATAAGAATCACATTACTACACTCTTTTTCATTTCTCAGTGAAAGTTACTTGACAACAAATTTTAAAATAGTTCTAAGCCCCTGCCTACCCAGGCAAACTATTATATACTGTAGTCTCTTCTGAGAGCCTTTGGTATTTGCATCTTATTTCTTTATTAGTGGAAAGAAAACCTGTTACTTTGTTTGTTTGTTTGTTTTTGATTTTGTTTTTCTACTTCAGACTTTTAGGTCTGTAGTAGGTCCTTTAGGTCCTTTTAGGTAGGATCCCTTTTCCTTTCCTGACAAAATTTATTTTAGGTGTAATATCATATCTACCTAAGGGAACTTCCCATGTACTTTTGGATATCTCAGGGTATTTATTTATTTATTTTTTAAGATTTATTTTATTATTTTTGACAGAGAAAGAGAGACAAAGACAGAGAGACAGAGAGAATGGGGAGGGCCCAGAGCAGTCTTCACAGTTGCATGTCATCAATTTTTGACATGTTTTTGTTTCACACAAGTGGGCAGGGGCTGTACATGGCGGGAACCAGGCCAGGGGCTTCCCACATGGAAGAAATGCCCCTGTGAGCCAGGGTCCAGACCACAGGCCTCCTACATGGGCAGCATGCCCCAGTCCAGCATATGTGTCCACACGGGCTAGACAGGGACTCAACCCTTGGACCCTGGGACTGCAAAGCGAGCACTCAACCTGCTGAGCCATCTTGCACTTCCCATATTTCTAATGCCCAGTATATATTAATAGTAAAAAAAAAAAATCACACCAAAACAGACTTCTGCCTATTCTTTCTCTAGCTACCTAACCAATTATCTTGCACTTCTATATTTCTTGCTTCCTAGTATTTATTTCTGTACCCTCTAGGGTAGATTCAGATTAGCTGCAAATTCTTTGTTGTTAGCCCCACTGAGAGGTGAACTTTATTTACCAGTTGGCCCTGTAACTGCTGAACAAAAATGATGGTAGTGAGACTGTTCCCATTCTAGGCAAGAGGATGGCTGGTTCTGTTTCCTCCCTCTTGGCCTGCTCACTTCTGGGACACTTCATCTCAGTATCCAGTTAGCATACTATGCAACACTCAAGACACGTGGAAGGCCGTATGTAAATACTCCAGTTGAGACCCACAGGTGAACACCTGTTTAAGAGCCAGTATTAACTGCGAGCCACATGAATGAGAAATCTTGTGTATTATATTCAATAGATTCCTCATTCAGTCTCAGGTAGAACAGAATAACATCCAGCTGAGCCACGGCTAGCCACAGAGTTGTAAGAAATAATAAACTGGAAGTTGTTATGTCACTGAGTTTGAGGTGGTGTTATGCAGCGAGAGATAACTGAGTATCTAATGAAGGGCCTTGTATTTCTCTCTCTTCCTGTTTTTAATTGTAGCTTTGTAAATATTTTCTCTGTTATTGTTTTTCTAGCCCGTATACTGACTCTGTTTAACTCCAACCAAGCAGAAAGCTCCATGGAAAGGGTACCGGTATTTATAATTTTGTCCAAGATACTAAGTTTCTAAGTGAAGATTTTCAAAACAAACATGTTCAGTAAGTAGCAGAAATTATTTCTTCTGTATTTTTTTAATTTTATTTTTTAACTGTTAAATTTATTGGAGTGACATTGGTTGGTAAAAATTACATAGGTTCTAGGTATACAATTCTACATTACATCGTCTATGTATTGCATTACCAGTATGTGCTCACAATCCAGAGTCAGTTCTCTTGAAACTATTGAGAATAAGGTTTAATAACACAATGGCTCCAGTTATAACTGCAATTAGAGTTGCATTATTAATTACTGTATTTATGGGCATCCCCAGTGGAAAGGATCCCACTTTGCAAATTAGCTTTTTCAGTTTTTCAAAGGTTATTTACTCAGTTTGGGTATCTCTTGGTCTTCCTGCAGCATTTGGCAACAGCTTAGTTCTTTTCTGGCTCCTCTTCCTCCCTTTCACACCTTAACGCAACTATCCTTTCAAGTTCCTATATAAATACCTTTTTCTCTAAACATGCACTTAGTATCAATCAAATTGGAACTGTTACTGCTTCCCAAATCAGTCAAGCTTTTATCGAAAGTTACATTCCGATTCATGACCTTCTTTCTATTAGAAGCAGACCTCTAACCTGTCCTCTGTGAACTCCTTTATACAAACATAGCCCAGTGATGTAACCCACATAGGGATCCAATGAGAAGCCCCAACAACTATCTGTCCTTTATCTTTATCTGGATCTCCTTTAATCACCTAACACCTACACTCCTCACTCACTTCTTCAATTCCTTTTATCCAGTACCATGACCCTCATCTGTCACCTAGCCCTTAGGTTAAAAATTCAGTTGGAATTTGCTACCTCAAAACTCACATTGCATACTATCCAGCTTCCCATATACACTATGCTCCTATCCCACCTTGTATTTCACGGACTGGCACCAACATATAGTAAGCAGACCCATGCCTTTGCTGCACCGACTGCTCAGCTCAACTTCAACACCCCACTGCTTTTGTTTTGTTCAGTTTTGCTTTGCTTTGAAGACTTTCTTGTTACCAACATTAAAATTTTAACACCCTTTATTTGAAGTCCCACAGCTCTGTGTTTGTTTTTTGCAGAATTTATCAATATTTGCCTTGGATAGAAGAAGGAGCTTGTGAATATGACTCATTTCCTTTCTAATTTCTAACCTGCTTAAAGGGCAGGCAGGCTCTGTGCCCTTGAAGACATCATAATAAACACTCACGTTTTCCTAATTCTTATTATTTAGTCACATATTTTATTTTTATTTATATTGTGATTATCACTAATCTGTGTATATAAACACATTACACAGAATTCATAATTTAGATATTATTCTCAAATTATTTTCATTAAAAATTAGGGGAATCCAAGATGGCTCAGTGCCAAAGTGCTCACTTTGCAGCCCCAGGGACCGAGGATTGATTCCTGGCCCCGGCCTGTGCGGACCCTTGTGCTGAACTGGGGAGTGCCCCCAGTTTGGTTCTCACCAGGTTGAAACCCCGGCCCTGTTCCTGCCCTTTGGAGCCCCGTGCCCACCTGTGGAATGAAACTATGTGGAAAAACCAATGATGTGCAACTATGGAGACTGTTCTGGGCCCTCCCCCTTCTGTCTGTCTGTGTCTCTGTATCCCTCTCTCTCTCTGCCAAAAACGATTAAAAAATGAGATTATAGGGATTTTTTAATACTTAGAAATAACAGTGAATTACTCTGTATCATATCATCATGAAAGATTTTTATCAGATGAGAAAGTAGACTGATATCCTAAAAGCTAATCATGTGACCCAACTCTTCTTTCTGAAGTCAGATTTTATACACTTGAATTATCCTCTTGTTAAGATTTTTTTTTTTTTCATTTAATACAGAGGAGCCATTGCTTACTCCATCTTGTCTTTCTAATTTGTCACTTTAAATTCTTCACAAATGCTTTCAAGGTCACTCACCACCAATCAGACCAATCATCTTGATAAAAGTAACATTGCTTCATCATGCCATTTTATCCTTAAAGTCATTTACTTTATTTATTTGGCATAACCCCAATTCTTTACTTAAGCTATTTATGTTGAAATAAAACAGAAGTATTTTTTTTAACTTATACTACTTAAAATATATTCTTTTAAATATGTGGCTAATAATGCAGGATTTTAGAAAAACCAAGGAGAAAGATTTTAATTTGCATCATTTTATTACTCAAAGTATCTAGTCTCAAGCTTAGTAGAATAAAGAAGTCAACAAATAAATGTTTTATTTTTTGATTACATGAGAAGGGTCTAGTAGGGGACAAAGATGAGATTTATTTTGGTTCTAGGTGAAGAGTATGAGAAACCTATGAGATTTTCAAGTTCACATATTGACATGGCAGTTGGCTTGTAACGCTTGATTATGGGAAAGGAATTTGGGCTGAACATACCAACCTAAAATTTATCAATGTGTAAATAAAGTGTAAAGATTGGGAGTTAGTAAATATATCCCAGGAAAGCCTATAACATGAGAAAAGAAGTGATGGAGGAAGTAATCTTATTTAGCACATGTCTGAATGCTTTAGTAGGGATAGAAAATGGAACTGTGTCTCAATACAGAATATGATTCACCCACAAGCAAAGAGGTAATGTATACATAGAAAATAATTAGACATTTGTCAGTATCTTTCTAGCTTACAATAGAAATAGTCCATAGTTTATGCAAACAAGACTGAGCATAGCTAGGAGGTAAAGAGTAAGAGGGTGAGTGGAGATGTTTGTTGAGGGAATGAATGAATGAGAAAATGTTAATTTTGTTTCTGGAATCCAGAGCCCTACATGAGCAAGCCTATTTGTCAAAACTTTTTTCTTCTCCCCTGGTCGCATCTGAGACAGACTCTGGATGACTGAATGGAGTCAGTCCCTCTTTTTCTCTACTTGTTTTGTATCCTATCCAGCTATTAACCATTTTGCCAAGGTTCTAATAGTTACACCAAAATCAGTATTCTATTTAAATGCATCTGTTCCATTTCTTGTCGCACTCTTGGTGCTGAGCATGACTGTGTAGTGTGAATCCTTTTATTATCTTAACTGTTCTTTCTCTTCTCTGAGCCCAGCTCTGGCCCTTATGGATTCTAAAGAATAAAAGATATTGCCAAAGCTGAAACTTCCAACCCCCTATAGTAAAATGTGCCTTCCCTGGGTTTATACCCAATGTGCTGCTGTGATAAACATAAAAGTCATTTCATAATTCCTTCATTCCCACAGATAAAGTGTTTTAGACTTACAGTTTTAAAATAACTTAATGGGGAGCTGAAGGGATGTCGGGGGTAGGAGTTTTGGGGAAGGAGAATGCCAATAAATTTCTAATAAGCTTCCAATAAGTCTCTGATAATAAGCTTTCTCCTGTCTATGAATGTTTTTATTTCTCCAGTTTTGTTTTGTTTTAATTGCTATATCTTTGTTGCCAAATAATACTTATCGCAGACACTGTTGGATGCCAAAGCAAATTGAACCCCTTGATTGTTCCTTTCTTAATGGCAGACCCCTGTTCATATGTTTGCTCTCCCATAATATGGTACTATGCTCATAAAAGGTGTCAGGTTCCCCAGCCTCAAGAGAATGGGTCTAAACCATGTCGAAAATTGATGAAGTTCAACTATGGAGACTGCTCTGGGCCCTCCCCGTTCTCTCTGTCTCTCTCTGTCTCTGCCAAAAACAATAAAATAAATCTTTAAAAAAAAAAAAAAAAAAGAGTGTATGTATAGAGTAGTCCAAGCCAATGGGGTCATAGTAATTTTATTTCCCTTGCGAGTGACTGGCTAAGGACAAATCATGGTTCCCAAGTCTGGAGAAGGAGACCAGAGAGGAAAGCTGGTAAGTGAACTTTGCTTTTTTAAAAAAACATTTTTGCTCTTAAAGAGAAACAAAGAAGAAGAAAAATTATTGTTTCCTGAATATTGTTTGGTGAAGATATGATTATTGAAACTGTTGCAGCTATCTTACAACTATAAGAGGTACTAAAGGGGGCAAAACTGACCTGTTAAGACTGACTGAAGGTGTATAAATTACCTGCCCTACCTCAGACTTTCTTGTTATGTGATTGTATAAATTTGCTTTATTTTTTTTTTACTTTGAGTGGAGGTTTTTATTATTTGCAGTCAAAAGCTCATCAACTGATATAGGGCCCTACTGAGTAAGGCAGAGTGAGGTAAAAGGGTTAAGGAAGAAACATTGACTCTCAGCCACCATGGGTATGAGAATGGATAGAGAGAGTATCATTTGGGGGCTTTTGTTTGGGTAAAGGAACCTGAAGAAATAGATGAAAGGAAGGTAATTGGGACCCTATGTGGTCCAGTTTCTACTCAGTTTCTACTCAGTGTCACATTAAAAAAAAATAGTAGTCTGATAAAAAGAAGTTACAAATAAGAGTAACTTTGATATTTCCTATGATCCTCAAAAACACCAAAAAATTTGGGGTGATATTGGCATATATATAATTTATATCAAAAAGTACTTTTAAACCATTTCCTATTTATTTCACCTAAGCATTATTCATGAAAATGTCTGTGATGCCAGGACAGCTCAACAGGCTGAGCACTTGCCTTGCAACCTCTAGGTCTGGGGATTAAATTCCAGTCCCAGCCTGTGCAAACCCAAGTGCTGAACTGTGGTGGCAACAGGTAACTGCCAGAGTGATGGAAAAGGTTCTTGCCTCCCACGTGGGAGGCCCCCAGTTTGGTTTCCACCTCACACAGCCCCACATCCATCTGTGTGAATGGAGCAATGTCACAACTAATGATGTACAACTACAGAGACTACTCTTGGTCATCCCTCTTGTCTCTCTCTTTCTCTCCTTGTCTCTTATACTAAAATAAATCTTAAAACAAAACAAAACAGTCTTCTACTCCCTCAAACTTCCTTCTATCTCAGTTCGAACTCCCAATGTACTGTTGCTCACAGCCACACACTAAGCTCTTGCCTGCTTCTCCTTCTTCTCCCTCTCCTGCCTTTCACCTTCATTGTTCCTTCCTTATACCAAAACCAGTATATTTCATCAATTTTAGGGACAAAATTTCTTATCCTGGCTTTCCCCAAGCTCATTTATTGCTCTCCATTAATGCCTTGATTCCGTGGCACAAAACACCAAAAATTTCTATCATATATAGTCTAACTCCTCTCAAGGGCCATAAGTACAGGCTGTGAACACTCACACTTTATATATTACTGTTTTTTGTTCTCAAAAAACTTCATAGCTCCAGGTTTGGAAATGCTAAGGGAAAATGACCTGGTTTCTTAAAAAAAATAAATAAAAAGAAAAGAAAAAAAAATTGCAAGGTGTGGTAGAGGGAGGAGGGAGAGAAAGAGATACAAGAGAAACATATAGATGGAGAAAGACTAAAGAAACATATCCTATCAATCAATCAAAATCATGGACCTTATCCAAATTTTGATTCCACTCCATCCCCCAAAACACATGCTCATATTCGTGATATTTATGAAGGAATTGGATAGAACACTGACTGGATATTTGGTAATACTAAGGAAATGTTAATTGTATTGTAATAATAGTACTGCAGTTAAGTTTTTTAAACTGTTTTTAACTTTTAGAGATAGCTACTAGAATATTTTCACATTCAATTTTATGGCCTGATATTTGCTTCAAAGTAACATGGAAAGGGTAAAAGTGGCCACAAATTGATCCTTACCGAAGCTGGAAAATGGGCACATAAAAGTTTATTATATTTTCTTTTTGTGGCTGTTTCTCTGTAGTAAATGATAGATGACAACAATGATGGTGACAGATGATAGATAATAGATATATGGATGGATGGATGGATGGATGGATGGATAGATGGATGATTGATAGATGATAGATAGATAGATAGATAGATAGATAGATAACAGATGAGAGATAGAGAGACAAATAGAGAGTCTCTTAGAATAGATGATAAATGACTCTGAAAATACCACTGGTAGGGGGCTTGGTGAGGGCTAATTGACTAGGTCTGGGAGGAATAATCCTGGGGATTCTATGGTTTCTATGAGTATGTGTCATGCATATCAATGATCTACCTGCATAAGTCCTCAGTTAGAACCTGTGTTTCAGGCCCACTACATGGTGTTTGTGATGATTCTAAAGAGTGCCATGACCTTTCTAGACTTGCTCAATACCCAACTACCCACTTTATATATCCATGCAGAAAAAAAAATTCATAAATATAGCTTTTGTTGACACATCTGCGTGACAAGATGATGAAGCCAACCTAAGTCATTAGGTAAATCTATGGCAATTGTCTTTTAGCTATTAATACTGTCAACCATGCATAAAAGGTGTTTTTTAAATCGACTGTTTCTGTCTTCTATAATGTGTGTATTCACAATTTTATCTCTTCTAGTTTAGTATGATTTGCATGAAAAGGAGTCCAGAGGCCAAATTATATTTAAACACCTCATTTGAAGTTGCCTTAGAAGATGTAACATTATTTTTCATTCATTAAGACTCACTCTTGGAGAGAGGAAGATGGCGGCATGAGAGGAGAACCCAGACATCTACCTGGGAAGGGACTTACAAACAAAAAGGAACCCACAGGGGAAACCCTGAGAAGCACCCTCAACTGAGAGAACCACACAACGCAGAACAACACACAAAGGTCAGAGGAAAAAGGGGAGAGCGGGAGAGGGAGGGAGAAGGAGCAGTTTGGGGAC
>PVKE010013787.1:0-35990 GCA_004027555.1 Craseonycteris thonglongyai
GGGGGGGGGGAGCTGATTCTGGGAGGTGGACACATAATGCGATGCATAGGTGATGTGATGTGGAGTTGTACTTCTGGAAACTACCTAATTGTTACCAACTAATGTCACCCCATTAAATTTAACAATAAAATATATAAAAAAATAAAATAAAAAATACAGCCACAGGGAGAAGCCATTTTACTCTCATGAGAATGGCAAAAATTTGCACAAGAATTTGATAATACCAAGCAAGAATGTGGAGTAACAGTGACTCCCATACATGGCAGGTGGTGGTGGTGGTGTGTGTGTGTGTGGGGTGGGGGTGGGGGGGTGGGGGGGTGGAGTGAGGGGGGTGGGAGTGTGAATTCATACAACCACATTGAGTCACAATATTCTATTATCTGGAAAAATAGAAGTGCCTGCCCTTCTAGGGACATTCTTAACATGCACACCTGAAACTTGACAAGAATGCTCACACCAGGATGGGTCAAAACAGTCCCAAACTAGAATCAACCCAAATGTCTGAGACAGAAGAATAGATATTATTCTCTTCCTGCAATGGCATTTCATTTAGCAATAGAGCTGAATATAACAACATGGATAAATCCTACAGTCAGAAGATGAATGACAGAAGCAAGTCACACACACACAAAAAAAAACATGAAAAAAAATTATTTATGAGAGGGGTAGGCAAAACAAAAAACAAACACAAAATAATTTATTTATAAAAAATTCTGTATTTATTCATTCTTACATGTTTAAATTTCAGGCACTTTCAAAGCACTCTCTATTTAATGCAATACAACTGTCAAGATGCTTTTTCCACTGCTCAAAACAGTTTTTGAACTCAGAAGGTTGAGCGCTTGCTTGCCTTGCAACTGCGAGTTCTGGGGATCCAGTGCAACCCATATGCTGAGCTGCGGTGTGACTGGTAACCACCAGATGGTGGCGAAGGTTCTTGCTTTCCATGCGGAGGCCCCCGGTTAGATTCTGCTCCTTGCTGCCCCACATCCACTTGTGTGGAATGAAACCACGTCACAACTAATGATGTACAACTATAAAGACTGCTCTGGGCCCTCTCCCCTTCTCTCTCTCTTTCTCTCTTTCTCTCTTTCTCTCACCTTCTCAATAAAATAAATCTTAAAAAAAAGCATATGCTCATTTCTAAGACTTTGGATGTATTTTGCCAAATGGCTCTTGAGAAGGTAGTTTTCTACCCCTTCAGTGTAGAGTGAGAATAATCTACTGCATTCTGCCCACCTCCATCACTACACTAGCCAATGTCAATATTATTTATTCAGTTGATTTAATTTATATATTCATGTAATAAATGAAAAGGAATATTTTATTGTTTTAATTTCTTTGATTATTAGTGAGATTGAGTACCTTTAACAACTTTTTTTTCCATTTTTGATATTTACAGAAGGTTTACAAAATAGCTTCAGAGACATTTTTTTCCTTCCAGCTCCAGGAAATCATGTGAGAAAAAGATTTAACAGAGATTGTAGGCTGACATTGATTCTCAGGGCTGTGCACAATAACTTATCTGTGTTTGTCTTTGCAATCTCACACTCTAGACTCATTAATGTCTTTGGTTAACACCTATATCATTTTAGTGTATTAAGATTAGATTAATCTCAACTATAAACGTAAGTAATAACAGCACACTACAGTCATAATGTTTTACGCTTACATAGTTTCTTTCCTGGGAGATCAAAGCACTGTGATAATATTAGTTTAATGAATCATCTTTGCTAACCTACCTGTTATTTCATTGAAGAAATGTCTGTACTTATACGAAAGCATTTTGCTTGTGTATCTGAAGTTGGGATTTAACTGGGAGTTCTTTTTTTTTATTGTTTTTTTTTATTTATTTTTTATATCTTTTTATATTTATAGAGAGTAATTATTTTATCTTCAGTGCATATTTATTTCTATTTTACTTTTGACAGATAGAGAGAGAGACAGAGACAGAGACAGCTAGAGAACCGAACTGTGGGAACTCCCCAGTTCAGCATGTGGGTCCACCCGGGCCGGAGCCGGGATTCGATCCTCGGTCCTCGTGGCCTCAAAGCGAGCGCTCAACCCGCTGAGCCATCCCGGCTTTCCCCTTAACTGGGAGTTCTGTTTGGTGTTGTTTTCTCCCTAAATCTGGCCACCCTGCGTGAGAAGCGTGTGGCGTTTGAAGTCCTGGTGGGGAGGTCTATTGGAGCTGCATCAGGCAAGGTGCGAGCCGATGCCTAGAAGAGGTCCCAGAGCCTTTTCCTCCAGGATGCCCCTGGCTCCTAGTTCCACTCCAAGCCCTCTTCTGTTTGGGACTCCGGCAGCGGGTGTGGTCGACAGTAGGGCTGGTGCCCCTGAACCTGAGCGGCTTATTCCTGTCTGTCATTCTTGTCCCCTTATTCCATCTGCAGGGCAGAAAGAGTTTTGGAGGCAGGCAGTCTGGGTTCAGATCCCATCTCTTCTTGAATGAGATTCATGATTTGTGGCAAGTGGCTTCAGCTCTTTGAGCCCCTATTTCCTTGGCAAAGAATAACAAGGAGGGAAGATGGAGAACCAGGAATAGGGATGGCAGGTAGAGTCAGTGAACCAGTCCTGACCATTAACTACAGATTTCTTCTTAAGAGATTTCCTCAAACACAGGGGAAAATGAATTCAAACTTGCAAGTTTCCTCTGAGGTTTGCATGACATGAGGTTTGCAAAACACTTAGCAGCGTCGTTGGGACCCCAGAAGCAGCTAAGCACTGAGTCTGAACCCCAAGGCCTCGGGGATTAGTGTAGGCGGTGATTACCCTCCCTCAGTGTCCCGGGAAGAACTGAAAACAATAGTGGGGGGACAATGTGAACCCATGGGACCAGGAATTCTAGTTTTCAGTGGTACAAGGTCTGCAATCCATTAAAGGAAAGTTATTTCTCTTGTTCTATACACGTTCTCCTCTGAGAGCAAAACGAAGTCTGTGAAGGTGATGTCGGATGGGAATTTGAAAGATAGCAGCTGTAAGATGAGACAGTGTTCTATGAGAAAACCCAGCCCAAGCAGATGTCTGAGTCGATGGCACCCCCACGTACTTCTCTTCAGGGGAAAACGTAACCCTTGACCCAGGTCTTTTCTGGATCCAGAGCCCCAAGCAAGCCTCTCACAACGCAAGAGCTCATTGTAAAGCTAAAGAATTACCTCTTTGTACATGCTTTCAAGACAGGTGTGGCCGTCCCTGCCAACCTCTTTCCACTGTCTCCACAAGCTCTAGCCAACAGCTTGAGTGGCCCCCAGTTCCCCTGACAAGGGGCTTGTTAACAGTGAAGGGAGGACTGGCCGTGAAGAGCCAAGGGAGCAATTAGGGCTTCCGGCTGCCCGGTCCTATCATTAGTGAAGCAGGTGCTGTCTCATCCTCGGGTGCCTCAGCCACCCACACAGTTATCATCAGGCGGGTCTAGCAGGAGCCCCCGGGGCTCGCCTCTAGATTAGGGTGTGGAAACTCAGCCTTTGTCTCTTCCGAAGGGCATGGCCTTGGCCATGAGCTGAAAAGGACAGGCTGGATTCAGGGAGGGAACGGGAATAGTCTTGATGGCTGAACCAGGTGGAGTGGGCATTTGTGAGCGAGAACAGGAAAGAGCAGCAAACAGCAGGCACTGTTTGGGCAGTTTGGGCTCCTGAGCACTGTCTCCTAATGTTTGAGCGTGTGCATCCACCTTAGTGATCTCTGCGGAGGCTCTTTGACACCTATGCTATGATTTACTTAACCTTTAAAAAAATCTACTCTATAGTTTGACTTACATACCATGCTTATCTTCAATGTAGGCAATAATATCAATGAAATCGTGGCCTGAATATGTGGTTTCTAATATGCGTTTTTCTCAATAAGTGTATGCCGTGGACCTAAAACCGCCTATCTATGTGACCTGTAAAATTATTTCATGTACTTTATTGACGGTTGTGGCTCAGGAACTGTTCCAATCCCTTCAAGGCTATGCATTTATTTAATCCGCACGGTGAGGGAGGGAGGAGGAGAATAGTAGTAATACTGACTTCTGTTGCTACATGAGGATTAGCTGATGGATATATTGCTCAGAATCGCGTCTGCTGGAGAGAAAACACAAGTGCTTGCTATTATTGTTATCGTTTTCTCCAGCATACAGCTCATCCTCTCCATTATACAGATGGGGAAATGGAGGCAGGTGCAGAGACGTCCTCTCACACCTAAGGACTCGAGCAGGTGGGAGGATAAGCCATGCCTCAAAGCCGACACTGACTGAAGCCCGGCCTCTGGTCCAGGATGGTGCATACCTTCCATGTATTTGGAAACATAGGCACCAGGCCCCAACCCACTAGACGAGGTACCTGTCACCTAGATGCAAAGAAAGGGCGGGGCATGGTGCCAACTTCCCTGAGGGATCAAGTGTCTGTAGAAAAGCAGGGAATGGAGGAGCCAGTTATCTGCTCAGAGACGCCAGGACCACAGCTGCTAAGCCGGCCCACGGAGCCCGGCCCACGGAGCCCAGCCCACCCAGGGACAGCCAGGGAGGACACTGGATGGCTCCGAGAGGAAGTCTGTGCTCATTTGGGACAGTCTCTAGACAGAAAGGAGACGCTGTTTCGCGTCCCCGTCTTGTAGTTCAGAACCAGCCTGCCCCAGCTGTGAGCGAAGGAATCAAGGAAGAGTTAACTGCAGGCATATTCTACATGCCTAACCCTGAAGGAGGTGAGAGGGACTTCTGAATCCTACCTGCTCCGTCAGGGTGCAGTGCCTGGCTGTCTGCAGAGGGTTGCGTCTCAAGTGTTTGATCTTTAGGGAATGAATTTGGTTTGGACCACTCCAGAGACCCACCTTTACACACAGACATGTTGATTTGGTAAATAAAACGGTCTTATCTCTTCCTTAGAGCAGATTCCGAAAGGCCCTCTGACACGTGGAGCCCGTTAGAGTGACTCTAGGGACCTGAAAATGCCTCCTTGCCTGGGTCACATGGTCGAAACCCGAGCTTTTCATTAATTTAATTTCCAGATAACTCTAAATGCATAGGCCATGCTACATGCAGTTTTCAAATATTCAGAAAACTCATTTGCTATCAGAAACCCCTGCCCTCTGTCCCCTGCCTTTCGGAGGAGAGTATTACCGTAATTGCAAAACGTTATTTAGAATATCTTTTACAGGAGACTATTCTAGAATCTTGAGATTAAGTGACAGTGAAGTGTGGAGCTGGGATGCCAGGAAGTCCAACCTGGTGCCTGAGCTCCACTACTTCATAGCCCCGCAGCTTTGGCACTGCAGGATTGTCAACCTAGGGACCCCTCCCTCGAGGTTAGACTCTTCTTCCATTCCTTTCATTTCGAGAAAATGGCCCCAAAATGTAGAGAGGTGTGTCCCTTGACTTTTATTTCTTTTCATACTTAAATACACCTTCACTTCTTCAACCTTCCTCCTGACACATCTTCCACTGGTGTTACTCCTTAATGTCTGGGACAATGACAGAGGAGCCTTGACTTCCTGTTAATGCCCAGTGGGGCTGGGGTTTGGACCTCCTTCATTGCTGATCACGAGGCAGAAGTTGTGGTCCTGTGGGGACATCCAGTCACAACCCTTATCTCATTCGGACACCAAGGTGTAAGGACCTCCCGATCCTTTCACAGAAACGCACAAGTCAAGGCAGAGTGATTTCTAAACAAAGAGGAAGTCCTAACTGGAATGTGCTCCTGCCTTTTTCCTTTGCTGCAGTGTGTGACCTGTCCCTTCTAGGGGCACACTGAGACCAAAGCACACCTTGCTTGAGGACAAAAGACCATGAGTCACAGGCTGTTAGCCACATGTGTCCCCCAGAGGAAGCAAAGTTGCTATGGGTGTGACCATGGGATCCTAAGGCCTTAAGATTTTCCTGAGAGCTGACTCTGGGCATGTCCCTCAGCTTGTCTAGTTGAGGAAATTTTTTCCATCTGGATTTGAGGATGATGATACTCACCTTCTATGGATCTTGTGATGAATTGAGGTAATATATGTAAAACGTTGGGCAGATAGTAGGCATTTAATATTAGCAACAGTAATAGTAATATCACAGCAGCTACATTTATTAAGTCACTACTCTGTGTCAGGTACCATACTAGCCATGCAACATGCATGGCCTCACTAATGCTCATGGCAATCCTGTCCTAAAGCACTCTTGCTGCTTATGTATTACAGCTGTGAAAACCAAGTCTGCACCCATTAGAATGGCCCCAATCCAGAACACTGACAACACCAAATGCTGGTGAGGATGTGGAGCCACAGGAACTCTCATTCCTGGTGGGAATGCAAGAAGGGACAGCCACTTTGAATGACAGCTTGGAGGTTTCTTGTGAAAGTAATCATACTCATACCATATGTTCCAGTAATTGCACTCCTAAAACTTACGTCCACACAAAAACTTGAGTATAGATGTTTATAGCAGTTTTATTTCATTTGTAATCACCAAAACTTGGGGAGCAACCAAGATGTCCTTCAGTAAGTGAATAGGTAAACCATGGTATATCCAGACAATGAGATACTATTCAGAGTTAAAAAGAAATGAGCCATTAGCCATGAAAAGATATAGAGGAAACTTAAATGCATATAACTGAGTGAAAGAAGCCAATATGGCATACTGTATGATTCGAACTGTATGCCATTCTAGAAAAGGCACAACTATGAAGATAATAAGATCAGTAGTTGCTAAGGGTGGACAGAGGGAGAGAGGTGAATAGGTGGAGTGCAGAGGTTTTTTTGAGCACTGGAACTATTCTATATGCTACGATAATTGTGGATACATGTCATTATACGTTTGTTCAACACCGTAGAATGCACAACACCAAGAGTTAACCCTAAGGTGAACTATGGGCTTGGGGTGATTATGACATGTCAATGTAGGTTCATCCTCGGTAACCAATGTACCATTCCGGTGAGCCATGGTGCTAATGTGGGAGGCTATGCATGTGTGAGAACAGAGGGACTATGGGAAATTTCCGTATCCTCCTCTCAATTTTGTTGTAAAGCTAAAACTGCTCTTTAAAAAATAGTCTTATTAGGGTTAGGGTTAGAAGGAAAAAAAAGTCTTAAACTATCTAATTGTTAACAATTAATGTCACCCCATTAAATTTAACAATAAATAAAAAAATATATAAAAAGAAGTAGAAAAAAAAAAAAAAGTCTTAAAGAAAACTAAGTCTTAGAATATGTTTCTACTAGGCCACACAGAGAGTAATAGGGGATTTCAGATCAAGGGCTGGCTACCTGACTCGGGAACTAAGTGCTGAAAGTCTTCATTGCTTTGCTTCATGCCTTCTTAAGTAAGTAATATATGTGTATATATATTCTTTTCCATGGAAGATGAGCAGAGGAAGTGAGCATAAACTATTGAGATCCCTGTTCATTCTGGGAAGAACTTGGGCAGGTGACTTTCCTCTCTGGGGTCTCAGCATTTCCATTTATAGGATGCCTAGAAAGGACTTTGTGTCCTGCTTGGTCCAGGACATATTCTGACTGCTCTTGCCACTTCACGTCTTCTGGGAAGTCCCCCTTGGCACCCTTTGTGACTGTCTTTGGCAACAGCATCAAGAGACATTTATTGTGGATCTAGAGAGTTCTGGCAGGTGCTAGGCTAGGGGGCAGGTACCATGAATAGGAAGAAGATGAACCTTGGGTTTGATGTGGGAAGATAACGCATGTCAGAGTACTGGGTGTGGGTCTGCTATATACCTGTGTGACCGTGGGCCAGCCCCCCTAACCTTACCTCAGTTTCTTTTATGTAGGAAAGGAGCACAATGCTAACCTAACCAAGTTGTGAGAACCCACAAGATTGTGTAGGTAGAAGCACTTTAAGACCATAACATATTATATAGTATAAGCTGTTTTTAATCATGTACATTTTTTTTTCATAAGGCAGAAAAATTGACTGGGTCTGCCCTGACAAAGTTTGGAGAGCCACATAGGAACTTTCAAATCCCTTAAGACTCTGATTTGATCACAACAGAAGAAATTGTGCTCATGCTGCAGATTCGTAGGCCTCCTTGCATGTGTGGGAACAAACCACAGGGCCTTTGCACAGGTACCTGAACACTCTTCCCCCATTAGCGTGTCTTGCCCTCTGACTTCATTCAGGTTCTGCCCCAAGCTCTTTTTATCAGAAAAGCCTTCTGGGACCACTCCATTTAAATACATCCCACATTGGCTCAGTGGGTTAAGCACTCACTTTGCAGCCCCAGGGACTGAGGATCAAATCACAGCCCCAGCCCGTGCAAACCCATATGCTGAACTGGGGAGTTCCCCAAGTTCGGTTCTCACCAGGGCGAGACCCCGGCCCAGTTCCTGCGCCCACCTGTGGAATGAAACTATGTGGAAAAACCAATGATGTGCAACTATGGAGACTGTTCTGGGCCCTCCCCCTTTCTCTCTGTCTCTGTATCTCTTTCTCTCTCTGTCAAAAACAATAAAAATAAATCTTTAAATACATCCCACCATCCTGTCCCACAGCCCATCCATCACTTTCAGGAAGGCTTTATTTTCCTTCTTAGCATTTAGCCCCACCTAACATATTAGATGTGACTCATTGCTCTGCTGATCCTCTTCTCTGGAATGTAAGCTCCATCGGGGCAGGAACTTTGCTTGTGCCCAGTGACTGGTATGGAGTTATCTCCCAGTAAACGTTGATTGAATGAACGCTTGAAGAAACAAACAGCTGATTTAATCCTTGAAAGACACCACAAGAGGCAGGCCCAACTGATCAGGTCTGCTGGGGTTGCTTAAGAACTCGTTTCTCTTTCCAGCCCCTCCTTGTACGTTTCTGGGATGAGAGGACAACATTACATTTTGATAACCACAGCGTTTTCTCAAAGGGGGTTGACCTTGCATTGGTTTTGAATGGCCCTGAAACCTCTCTGACCTCTGGCCAGCCACCAGGACATGCTGGTTAACTGCCCACTTAGTAACCAGTCATTCTCCACCCCCTGCCCATGACCCCTCCCATATTTAGTAAAATATGCAGCCCCAGGGACTGAGGATCTAATCACAGCCCCAGCCCATGTGAATACTTAAATAAGTATTTAGTAAAAGACTTTTTTTTTTTTATATCTTTTTATATTTATAGAGAGTAATTATTTTATCTTCAGTGCATATTTATTTTTATTTTACTTTTGACAGATAGAGAGAGAGACAGAGACAGAGACAGCCAGAGAACCGAACTGTGGGAACTCCCCAGTTCAGCATGTGGGTCCTGCCTGGGCCAGAGCCGGGATTCGATCCTCGGTCCTCGTGGCCTCAAAGCGAGCGCTCAACCCGCTGAGCCGTCCCGGCTTTTCCCAGTAAAATACTTATTTTTCTACTGTGAACATAGAACTATGCCAAAAGCTATGGATGATTTAGAGAAATGTAAAGTGACTCTTCACTCCCAAGTAGGTAAGTGGCAGTATGGCTTAGTGGTTAAGATGGAAGGGGAGTGGTATTTACTGATGACAGAAAGTCTAGGTGTAAACAACTGGGTTTGCTACTTATTAGCTGTGTGACTTGTACCAATCACTTAATCTCCCTATATCTCAGTTTCTTTATCTAACAAAGGAAATAATAACAGTATTTACACTCTAGCCGGGGTCTCCAAACTTTTTAGCCCGCGGGCCGCATTAACTATCAACTAGCAGTTTGGGGGCTGACCACACACTCGAGGTCCAAATAAAAAAGAATCAAAACATAGATGTTGTTTTTAATTATTTAATAGTATTTTATTCAGATAAAAAGGTCTCCACGGGCCAGATGAGAGGGCCTTGCGGGCTGCATCAGGCCCGTAGGCCGTAGTTTGAACACTCCTGCTCTAGGGTAATAGAAGTTTTTTATGGGTAAGCTCCCACTACCATGCCCAGTGTACGGTTACCACTTGATAAGCTTTAGTTGTTTTGTTGAACTGTATTGTGAAGACTGGCGAGTCACCGTGGAAAATGAAACAGCAATACGTGGATGGGTGACTCAATGAGGTACTTACACACACGTACACAAGGCATACCTTGGTGTAATCATTGTAATGGAAAGAATACATGCTTCAGGGCCATCCAACCTGGATAAGAAGGCCTGCTGTCATTTGTGAGCTATAAAAAATCAAGCAAGCAACCAGACCTCCGGAACCCCAAGGTCCTCATGTATCACACATAGATTCGAAATTTTGCTTTACAGAGTACTAGTGAAGACTTACTGAGATGCTAGTGCCTTGCCCTATCAATGCCTATTGCTGTTTAGAAATCTTGATGCGAAGGCAAAGACTGTCTCTATTAGGTGAGAAATGAATATGAGGTCAATACTTCCCTTGGTAAATCAGGAAATTTGAATTTTAAGGGAAGCGGGATGGCTCAGAGGGTTAAGCATTCATCTTGCAGCCCTGGGGTCTAAGAATAGAATCCCGGCCCGGGACCATGCGGACCCATATGCTGAACTGGGGTGTGACCCCAGTTCAGCTCCTGCCTGGGTGAGCCTCCCAAGTGGGAGGCTCCGCCCACTTCCGGCCCTGCGAGACCTGCTCCCACCTGTGGGGTGAAACTATATTGAAAACTAATGACATAAAACTGTGGAGACTGCTCTGCCCCTCCCCCCTCTGTCTTTCTGTCAAAAACAATAAAATAAATCTTTAAAAAAAAAAAAAAGAAACAAGAAAAGACAAAAGATAGTGACTTACTCGAGGAATATGGTCAACCTCTGCATTCTGAACATCTGCGTTCCACAAGCAGATGTCATAGACTTCTGGAAACCCTGCAGCTATGAGGGGCCAGGGGCTCTGTGGCTCATACCATCCTCCTAGAGGGGTCATCCCATGGCTGCTTGAATACTTGTAAGGTCGCCCATTCACTGTTGCATGAGGTTGGAGGTTTTGTTTTCGATCAGTTCAGCTCTTTTTAAGATTTGCCCCAACCTCTTCCTTTATCTGACTTTCATCAGCATCTGGCAAAGCACATTTTCTCATTTCTTCTCCCTGCGACTTGGCAGGGATTGGATTTTAATGGTAATCTATGGAGCAGAATACTTTACGGTGCTTAATCAACGGCCAGTATTCCGGCAGATCAATACCAGTAACAGTTTAAATTTAAAAAGAAATTCATGAAGCACCCATTTGGGGTGGTTTAATGGCATTGCATTTGTAGTTCTCAGCACTGTCTGCAATGCAGAGCAGTGGGACCAGCAGCTAACATTGGCAACGACAGGGAAAGCATCCATCCTAGTTAAAATGCACTGGGGGTGACAGAAACACGTATCCACATTTTAAGAGATGCTATCTATTTATTGCATAACTACTGATGGTAACCACTTTGAACACCTTTGGTAATTGCAGAAGTCAAAACATGATTTGTATTCATTATCTTTTGTTATTGTTATATGTTATATTGTTATTGTTATATTACTACAATTTTAATACAGTTTTTCCCTTTTTTTGAGATCTTAGAACCTGTCCTTTTTTTTGTTTTGTTAAATTTATTGGGTAGTTTTCCCCTTTCTTAAAATGTGTGTGTATGTATATGTATATATATATATACATACATACATATACATACACACACACATATGTGTGTGTGTGTGTGTATATTTGGCACCCTCTTTATTTCTTTTTTTTTTAAATATTTTTATTTATTTATTTATTTTGACAGAGGAGAGAGAGAGAGAGAGAGATACAGAGACAGAGCGAGAACTGAACTGGGGGAGCTTCCAGTTCAGCATATGGGTCCGCACGGGCCGGGGCCAGGATTCAATCCTCAGTCCCCGGTGCTGCAAAGTGAGCGCCTAACCCACTGAGCCATCCCTGCTTCCCCCCCTCTTTATTTCTAAGTAGTGCATTTGGAGTTTGATTCATTTCATGGACATTACTGAACATCTACTGGCTATGGGAGGCATTGCATGCAATGTGAGTGTGCTCGGTGGCTTTCTCTTGCCAGTTTCTACGATCATGGTTTAGAACCTCATTCCTAAGCTGTGAGTATGAAATAACATGATTGATACATTTAATAAAACCACAGGGTTGGGAGGCGTGGGGCAGGAGGCAGCTTAAATTTATATTAGAAAATGTGGGTGCAGGGCTGGGAGTACGGTGGGGAGAGGAGGCACCTGGAACAAATTCCCAGGAGGTGTTCATTCTCAGGGATTCTGTCAGCCTGGTCCCAGCCTTGTCTTCGCAGTCTCTTCTAGGTCTGGCACTTTGCGATTAGCTGCATACAAATGAGGTATGTGGTCTTGAAAGTCACAACCTTAGAAATGGAAAACCTCACTTTCAAGCAATTCTCCTGTTGTTCTCATTTTAGGAACTCTTTTTTGAGAATTGTCTCTGGAGTCTGCAGTGCATTTTCAATTTCAGTACATCCTTGGGGATGGCAAACCTTAATCATTTGCAGGTGAATTTGACTTTTGGAAATAGACTCAAACCATTTGTGGTCAAACCTGGAGACTAAGATAGAGTAGACAAGTCATGTAATGCTATTTGGGGTCAAAAATGGATTTTTATGAGTGTCTTGTAAATTGGCTTTGGAAGCAGTCTTCAAAGAGGAATTATAGAATGTGTTTTGAGCTATAGCAACACTTTCCAATTGGAACACGTTCTCTGAGGCCAACGATCCTTCTATTATGAAAGTTTTGAAGTGTTTACTCTACAAGTCACGCCTATTAATCTCTAGACAAACTTTGTATTATTAAGTTATAGTAAATAGAAACATTTAACTTATCTCCAACCTTTTTTCTTAAAGGTTAGAAATCTGGAGAGATTACATAATAATAATATATTACAACATTCAGATGTATTTGCTTTATCATTCAGAGTTGACTCTCAAGAGAAATTGAACGGAACCAAAACATCTCAATCTTTCTCTCAACTTCCCAAACATCTCAATATCTCTTCAAGCTTGATTCAAATATTTGGCATTGGAGAAATTTAAAGCAAAGGGTCCTTCTTGGTCAATCACTGGAATCACACCACTTGCTAAAGTACCCTGAAGTGGCTTAGAAACAGAGGGGAGAGCATCCTTCTAATATTCCTACTACTGATCTGAAAAAAATCTTAGTTGGCAGAGAAATGAAGAAAGAACTGAAGATCTTGCCATCCAACCTGCAGGGCAGTTCCAAGAACTCAGACTTGTTGACTTCTAATTGGGGTCATAGAGCTTGGGCCCAAGGTTGAAAAACAGAATTCTTGACTTATCCCTCAAGACCACCCTGGTTCTGCACTGGTCTCTTCATCCCTCCAGATTTCCCACTTGTGCATTTACAAATCGCTGTCCTTCCAACTATCCGGAGAGCTGTTGTTCCCAGTGAGAAATCAGCAGCCTCTTATGCCAATCACTGGAATTCAGTCTCTTCTTCCAGCACCACACCTGTTGGCCACTTCCTGGTGGTGTGGCCTCAGGTGGAAGTAGCCTTCAGCTGTTCTTCCCTGCCTCCTGGGTTTCCAGGAAACTGGTTGGGTCCAGCCTTCAAAGAATTGCAAGCTTCTAAACCCTCTTATTAGCCTGTAAAGTGAAGGCTGAGAGCATATTTATACTCCTCGATAATTAATTGCTTGATAGCAGAATGATTGCTAATTGTTTTATGGCTTTGCTGCTATGCTTGGTGGCTTTGATTGTTCTAAGCTGAGATCAAAGAATCAAGTGCCTTCCAGACATTTTGAGAAAATAAATTATTATCCTTGAACTGAGAGAGAGATGGAGGGAAGGTTCAAAGGCTTGTGCTTGGAGGGGAAAGAGGAAGAACACAAATGCTCTTTGAACACCTACTATGAGCCAGGCTCTGTTGAGTGATTTTCTACATTATTCTTTTTGATCCACTGCTCTGAGAGATTAGGGCTGTTCGCTCCTTTTTAACAGATCAGAAAGCAGAGACTCAGAGAGGTTAAGAAGTTTTGCACCAAGTGGCAGAACTAGTGAATGGCAGAGCCACCATTTTAATCCTGAGTCTAATGGAGGCTGGGAATTGTGGGGAGCTGGGGAGAGGAAGTGCTGGGCGGCAGAGGTGGACAGAGGGTGGAAATGAAGAACTTCTGCTGCCGTGAGACTTGTCATGAAGGATAACATGCTTTGAGAGAGGAGCCAAGGAAAGAGGTGGAAAGTGAGGGAAAATGAAGCCAGCACTAACTCTCCTTTACTCATTGTTTCATTCAATAAGCATTTCCAGTTTAAGCCGTTAATTTTGCTCAGAGACTCAGCTGCACAAAAGTAAAGTTGTAGAAAGAGAAGTAAAGAGCTATCTACTATGATGTAAACATTACAACCCACTTACAGGGTATGTGTATAGACCCCCAGCTGCGCTGAGATAAGGGCCACATGGGAAGTTACTGTGATTTTCCATGTATAAGATGCCCCCATGGATTAAACGCCTCCTACTTTTCTAAGCCAACATTAAGAAATCAACACACGGGTTACTCCTGTGGATAAGACGATACCTGATTTTTGGTCTGACAATTTTAGACAAAAGTATCACCTTATACATGCAAAAATGCAGTAAGTACGTGTAGTTCCTGACCTCTAACCCTTGACCTCCAGTAGCAGATTAGCAAAATCTATAGTTCAGCTTCCCAACTTCCTAGCTGTGTGACCTTGGGCAAGTTTCTCTACCTCTCTGGGCTTCAGTTTTCTCATCTGTAAAGGGGATAATTAATCATCATCATCATCATCATCATCCCCACTTGGCAGTTGGTGGACCCTTCCTCTTTGGACATGAGTTAAATTCTGTTGCCTAGCCTGGCTCCTGGGCCATCTTCTGTTCACTAACCTATAGTGGGAACTTGTAAGGTGACCAGACGTCCCGCTTTTGGTGGGACAGTCCCGATTTTTAACAATTTGTCCCGCGTCCCGTGGCGTTTTAAAAAAGTCCTGATTTTTTGAAAGAATGCTCGACAAGCTAGGGAACAGCGGGAGATAGACTCAATTTTTAATCAAGAACCCCCTCCCCCCCGGTCAATGGTGTCCCGCTTTACCAATGTTAAAATCTGGTCACCTTAAAGACTTACAATACAGATTCAGCCCACTGCACCCTTAGCACTGTGACAGGAAAGAAGGGGTGTGTGTGTGCTGCTGGCCTCCCTAGAGCAGAGTAGGAAGCTGAATTCTCTTTACCACACACATCCCGGGACACACAAAGCCGTATGTTGTGTCTCCATTCTGGGCTGGTGGAGCGTATGGGATCGACCCCCAGAGATACCGCAGGAAGACATCCCTGGGTGGAAAAAAGACCCTGAGGGAAATGTGTCCTTCTCTTTCTTCTGGGGACTGTTGATGTCCCCAGACCCACGAGGAGGCTGTGCCCTGGCGCGCTTACTTGTGCCCTGTGTTGTGTCCCTGTTCTCTGCTGTGGGTGCTGGGTGATGAGGACCCTAGGAGCTGTCTCACCAGGGTGTGCTCTGGTTTCTGACTGAACGATTCTCTGGGCCCAGGAAAGAAATTCAGGTTAGCTCTGAGGCGTCCACAGCCTGGATGTTGGGGTCCACCTAGAACCCAGGCCTCACGGCTGAGAAGGAACTGAGATGTGTCTAGTCCAGCCTCCCACTGGGGCTGGACCCTAGCTTGTGTCTCCTGGTCACTCCAGGGCCCTGGCCTCACCTGGCCTTTGCAGGTGTGACTACTTCTGCCTCTGACACCCTTTCTGTCTCCTCCTGTGTAACCCCAGGGCCCTCAGTATTGAAATTCAAGCCTCAGCATCAGCACCACTTTCTTCAGGAAGCCCCTGATCATAAACATCAAAATGCATTATTTATTGCCCTCCTATAGACTGGGTGTCCAGGTGAAACAGAAATAATCATTCTAAATCTCTCATGAGGGCTTTGGAGATCAATGAGGTGATT
This sequence comes from Craseonycteris thonglongyai, assembly GCA_004027555.1. NCBI lineage: Eukaryota > Metazoa > Chordata > Mammalia > Chiroptera > Craseonycteridae > Craseonycteris > Craseonycteris thonglongyai. The sequence continues at coordinate 15,776 of PVKE010013787.1, forward strand.
TATACGAAATCGTTCTGGCTCCCCAAGAAACAAAGTGTGGCATAAATTTAGGCTTTTTTACTGGATGGACCCTAGGCCAATAATTCACCCCATTTAATGAAAAATTCACTTGGCCTTGTAGACTATGCAGGCCGCCATCTGAGCTCAGATTGGATTATTTTGACCAAGTGTGGACTTGGTCTAACCGTGATGTGTAAGCCCTGCCTCCCGTCTTTTTCATCACAGGGCAGTGTGTAAATAAACACCAGGCACCTGGGCATCTGTAATGCACGGGCCTGTCTGAACGATGCCTGGGACCACACCATCCCATCCAAGCCCTATTTTAATGCCTTCTAACTCAACCCTAGGCCCTAAGGGTCTGTTTTTCTTGTGAATCCAAATAACTCTTAACGTGAACGACTTGAAGCACTGTGAAGATGCCCTGCTGCCATCACTGAATGGTCTCAATGCTGCACACGCTGAGGTTCTATCTAAATTAGAACGGCTGTATCCTGGGTCTTTTCATGAAAAGGAATTACCATGCATTGAACACCACCTCCCTCTTGTCAGGAATGAAGATCTTCAAAAGAGTTACGCATGCCCAGGCTCTCCTACCTTATTCGTTTGAACCCATTCCAATCAGTCTTTCACCCTCATCGCTCCAGTGAAAATGCTCTTGTTGAGGCCAGCAATGACTGATGTGTTGCTACAGCCAATGGGCGATTCCTTGTTCATCTGACTCAGCCTATCAGCAGCATTTGATACCATTTATCTCTCCCCATTGAAATACTTTGTCCATTTGGCTTCCAGAGCACCAGGTCTTCAGTTCTCTCTCCAAACTGCATGACTCTTGGGGCTCCATTTGCCTGCAAACTATTGCCTGCAGGCCAAATGCAGCCCACCACCTGTTTTTGTAAATAAAGCTTTATTGGCACACAGCCATAGACATTAATTTACATATTGTCTCTGGCTGCTTTCATGCTACAGTGGCAGAGATGAGGGGTGGCAACAGAGACCAGACAGCCTACAAAGTCAAAAATGTGACCTTTTAAGGAAAGAGCTAGCCAACCCCTGCATAGACTCCTTGGGGACCCTGATTTTCCTTCTACCACACCAGACACTCTTAGTTTCCTTTGCTCTTCTCCTCATCTCCTTGACCTCTAAGCTCTGGGTCCTTGAACTCTTTTGTCTACATGTAGTCCCTGGCTCGGTATATCTAAACCTATTGCTGTTTAAAACTGCCCTGAACTCCAGGCATATATATCCAACTGTGGACACAACATCTCCATTTGCTGTCCAGTAGACCTTTCACACTTCATTACGCCCAACACTGAACTGGTTTCTTCTCTGAAAAACCTACCTCTCTTGTAGTTTTTCTCATTTCACTTAGTGGCAACTCCTTGCTTCCAGATGCTCAGCCCGAACACCCGAAACAAACAACGTCTCCTGCCTGCACTATTTCAATAGCCTCTGACTGGTCTCTCTCTGCTCTCGCCCTTCCAGCCTCTCTCCTTGGAGCAAAGTGGTTCTTTCTAAGTATGAGTTAAGCACATGCTTTCCTGGGCCCCCAGCTCACCTGTGGTGAAATCCAGATTTTTTCCATGCCTCCTCCTACTTGAGCACCTGTCCGACTTTATCTCTTTCTTCACCCCACCTGGCTCACGGCTCCAGCTATGTTGGTCTCCTTTTATGTGAACATAGCGGAGCCGAGGTCCTTCCGCCAGGAACCCTCTTTTCCAAGATGTACTCATGCCTCGCCACCTCCTGTTTTCTGATCATGAGCCTTTCTGATGCCCTAAATAAAATGGCAGCCTCCTTCCCACCTCACCCAGGCCCTCTCTCATCACCCTATGATATACACTGCCTTTATTTGCTTACAGGTTTACTGTTCATCTTACACCTCTTGGAGATAAGTTCCATGAAAGCAGACCTTTGTTTTGTTCATTCTGTGTCCCCCTTGCCTAGAATAGAGTGTGGCACATAGGAGCTGCTCAATAAGCACCTAAACATCTTTTATGTCTTACAGCTCAGTGAACCCTGTTTTACAGCACAGAACATTGGGCCTTAGAGACATTAAGGCACTTTCACATGGTCAAATAAGGTAGGAAAGAGCAGGAATTTGTCCTGGATGCTGTCTGCCTACAAAGTGCTCATTTAGTACCTAAAAAAAGTGCTCTGAGGGTTGTATTGTGGGAAGACCATAATGCCCTGGGGCATAAGTGAGTCCAGGATCCATTGATAACGTGTTTCTTACATATTTATATTTTGGGTTCTGACCACTCCAGGGGCTGGGGGTATACATGTGTGAGCTCTTCAAGTTGGCCCGAAAAGAAAATTTTCCTCAGTTTACCCATCATTAAGCACCTATTCTTTCCCATTAACCTACACAAGATTTTTGCCTTTTTGAAACTAATGAGCTCCAAGCATATGCTTAAGGGGAACAGAACAGTGTCTAGTTAAAGAAAGCTGTGGTAGAGTTGAATACCTTTTGTTGTTGTTGTTATTGTTGCGCCTATTCTTAATTTCAGAGACAGCATCGATAAGGCAGGGGTAGTTGTTTATTATCCAGTGCTAAGAGTTTTCTAGACGCTTTCTTCTCTTTCCTTCCCCAGCAATACTTCCCCCTTCGACTACCTGACTGATGTGTTGGCTCAGGCCAGTGCTTGAGTCCTGGAGGCGCCTCAGACCAGCTGTGTGACATTGTGTGAGATGCTCTTTCAACAATGTCCTGTGGAAAATGGGAAGTCACAGCCCCTGATTCAGGGGGTTGTGGGGGCAAAGTGAGACAGCACTCACCCATCCATCACTTAGCTCAGGCCCTGCCTTTGTAGTCATTGCCGCTGACATAGCTGATACTATTGGTGAAATGCTTAAACTTTCTTCCATGGGATTGGCAGGTAGAGAGAAAGACAGCTTCTCGGTGTGGGGTCTCCCATGAGGATGGGCTGGCGCATTAGAACAAAGTGAGAACAGCTGCTTATTGAGAAAACATGGAGGTCCAGGCTATCGGTAATGATTCATCATGTACTATCACGAGGCATTTAATGCATCATCATTGTTCACAATCCTGTATCCTTTTCCTTCTTTATACCTGGAGACCAGAACCTGCAATGGTCTTTAGTCAGTGACTCAGTCTAGAAGTCCCTCCCTGCTCCTTTAGTTTTGAACTGTCCAGGAAGACAGGGGATCACGGTCTGTGGGATATGTCGTTGAATGTGCAGTATGTGCTGCTCACCAGGCTAAGTGTGCTACGACTACATAATCTCAGTTAGTCTTCACCGCAAAGCTACGAGGTCTTACTGTGACCATCACCATTTTATAACTGGGACATGTGGCTCAGAGAGGTTAAGTACCTTGCCCGAGGTCACACAGCTAGTAATGGGCCTGCACTGAGCCCCAGACCCAGTGCCAAAGCCCAGGCCCTTGCTCACTCCAGTCCACCCACCGCCTCCTGCTCTTTCCCCAAGAAGCCCCCTGGCTCATACCTGTATTCACCTGGGTTACATTCCACTTTTGTCTTACATTCAGAACTTGTACAACACATTACCAAATAAAGATCATTTCTGGATTGTCTCTCTCTTACAAAACATCTCCCAAAAGAATTCTTCGCAGATCCTATATTCTTCTTGTTTTCTTTAGAAGTACCTTCTCATCTGGCTCACTTTTGAGTTTTCTCAGGGTCACGGTAGCCTTTCATGGGAAAGAGAGACACCATCTGCTCTCTGGAAGTTTCTCTCTGTTCTTGCCCAGAGAAAGTCACTTCGTGAAAATGTGTGTGTGGGGGGTGGGGTTGGGGAAACCACATCTAGAAAAGGAGACAGCAGGTATAGGCTACCCAGCTCCGTCCATATTTGGCAAGAAAGGATCTTAGAGAAATATAAGATCTATGTCTACATTCTACAGATGAGCCAAGGGCTGTCCTGGTGAGATGGGGCAGAAGGGATTGAGCTTGACAAGGGGAGGAGAAGAGAAAGGAAAAATCCTGTGCAAGAGAAGGTTTAGAGTCAGGAACCAGACACCGATGGGCAGACACAGCCAAGCTCACTTCTCCTGAGGCTTGTGTGTGTGTGTGTGTTGGCAGGGAGATCTTTGGGCACACGGCTCATCCCTGGAGCCGGCCACTTGCCCGGATGGACAGAGTGCCAGAGTGTGAAGAAGGGCCTGACCTTGGGGGACCACCCCTGCCTGAGGAAGAGCCGCCCCCTTCTGGTCTAGGGCGCTGCGGCAGCAAGCCCTAGTGCAGAGATCCAAGGTGGGTGGGGGTGGGGGCGTCAGCTCTGGTTCTCCCACTTCCCTCCCAGGCCTTAATGTCCTGATCTGTAAAATAGATCAACGTGCATTTTTAGTTCCGATGGTCACTGAGAAGATTCCGTACAGAAACGTATGTGGACGTATCAGGCACTGTGCCCGACCTGTGTGACAGGGAAACTGTCTCCTCGTAATAAGGGCAGACACTTCAGAGCCCTCCCCGTGTGCCAGGCACAGTCCCCACATTTAATCCCCACAGCAACCCTACGAGGCAGCTACTTTCATTATCCGTGTTTTGCGATTCAGAAAACAGCACAGAGATGTGAAGCAACTTGCCCAAGGTCACACAGCTAAGACGGAGATCTACCCCTGAGGTCTATGTTCCTCACCAGCATGCTAGTTTGACATTGGGAAGAGCCCTTTTCACTTATCTAAGGTGACCAGATTTTAACATTGGTAAAGCGGGACACCATTGACCGGTGGGGGGAGGGGGTTCTTGATTAAAAATTTGGTCTATCTCCCGCCGTTCCCTAGCTTGTCGTGCATTCTTTCCAAAAATCGGGACTTTTTAAAATGCCGCGGGATGTGGGACAAATTGTTAAAAATCGGGACTGTTCCGCCAAAAGCGGGACGTCTGGTCACCCTACTTATATCCCCACCCTCAGCCCCCAACTGTGTTTTTGAAGCATTTGCAAGCCATTGACCCTTCCCTCCAAATCAAATCTTGTGAGGCAATCTAACGTTCAAACAGGTATGCATGGAGCAGTTTGGGTAGAAAGGGGGCTGTTGTGGGCCACGGCCTGGCCCTCTATACTTCCCTTTTCCCCACAGTGGAATCTGGATCCCAGAGGTGCTCCTAAGGGCACTGGCTGAAAAGCAAAACAAGTTGCCTGAGTGATAGCTAAGTGGGCTCCAGGTGTTCTTGGAATTTGAGACAGAAACATGTGATTTCTTCCTGACCTCCAGGCTGGGACCTTATCTAACCACGCTGGTAATGAACATGCACACACATACACACTCACCTTCACACTGACACACACTTTTCTGCACAAATACACACAATCATACGCACACATACGCACACATATATACTCTCTCACCCCCACCAAATACACTCTATTACACGCACACTTACACAAAGACTTGGTCCTCTGTTCCCCCTCTCTATTGCATTAGAGTCCAGCTGAGCCAGGGGAAGGGGGAGCCCTCCAGCCTTCTTAGTTCATACCTACCCACCCCCACAGGGAACACAGGCCTGGCCCTGAGCCACATTGTCACCATCCTGCCCCATCACAAGCCTTTTCATCTCAGGAGCTTTGTGAACAAATACCTCATGAAAGCCCATTTTACAGATGGCCAAACTCATCATTGGAATGACAAGACATCTCATGGAGACAGTGGCCTTTCTTCATTGGTGGGCGTATCCATACACTAGTTTGAAGTCCCAGAGGAGGGTTCTAACTGTTCTTGCCACTCCACAGCCCTGAAAAGAGGAGGCGAAGCAGCAGACGCACAGTTAGAATATTGGAAATGTGTAGTCCAGCAACTGGCTGGACCAGGGGGCCGAGTGTCTACATCACAGCTGGACCGAGAAGCACCCAGGGAAGTGAATTAGGGATGGAGAAGAAGCCTGAGGAACATGACTTAGTAATCATCTAGAGAGCTACTAGGAGGGGTGTGTCCTATGTGATAAACATAGTTCCCGGCTAATGCTACAAACCACAGGGCTTTTTGTGTGTGTGAGGGTTGAGGGCAATTTTTAAGCATTTCCCAGCACGCTTCTTGGAGCACTGGAAATTTCTCGGCAGTGATGTGTGGTGCTTCAGGACGATGGACATTAAAGCCGCACGTGAGCAAGATTGAAAAGGGAGGGAGGGCTAGAAGGGGGTCAGGAGCCAGCCCAGGTGCTGGTTTAGGCCTGGGGTGACCTGAATGTGATCTGTGTTAGGACCTGGTAACAGAAAGGAAGGAGGTAGTAGAGATATCATAAAGCAGCAAGGTCACTGGATGCAGGGAACACAGACAATAAGGAAGCTAGTGGCCCTCCCAGATTAGAGTCACGTTTCCCAGGGGTTGGGGGAAATGGGTTCATCCCATTGCACTTTGGAAGGTTTGGTCAAACACCCTCAGGGTCCACCCTGAGATTCTGACTCAGTGAGCCTGGAGGGGCACCCATGTGACCCTAGAGAACAGCGGGAGTTGAACCTTTGAGGCCCCACCACAGCACTGGACGCTGCCGGAAACTTGCTAGAAACAGCGTCTCAGCCCTCAGGTTATCCTAGGTGCTTCTTTTCCCCAGGGACCTCATTAACATGTGATTCCTGGTTCTGATTTAGATCTTCCTGAGGCTACATCTGAGACCAGCTCCTGACCCCAGTAGATTGTCACCTTGATGATAACTGGCTTTTCTACAGTGACTTGGGACTCAGCAGGCACTTTCAGTGACTTAACGCACTTTGCCTGATTTTTATCCTCACGCTGCCCTGCAACGCAGGTGAGCCAGGCGGGCAGCCTCAGCCCCACTTCAGTGGTTTAGCTTATGAGCAGGAGGCTGAGGCTCGGAGCTGTAAAGCCGCCTCTTGCTCAAGGCGCTACAACTAGTAAGCAGCTAAGGTGGGACTTGCATTTCCAACTCTTCACTACTTCCGGGTTGAATGACAGCTTATCACACTCTGCAAGGGAGATGATTAGCATGTGACTCGTGGGAGGGAGGAAAGGGGCTCATAGATTCCGATTCTCAACCTCGTCTACACATTGCAGTCTGCTAGGAGAGCTTCAGAAAGAACACCCAAGCCTGGGCCTCAACCAACCCCAGTGACTGATTTAATGGATCTGCGTGTGGCCTAGGCTTGGAGATGTTTTTTTAAGATTTATTTTTATTGGTTTTTTTTTTTGACAGAGAGAGAGACAGACAGATAGAGAGACAGAGAGAAGGGGGAGGGCCCAGAGCAGTCTCCATAGTTGACAGCATTAATTTTCCATAGAGTTTCACTCCACAGGTGGGCACAGGGCTGCGCAGGGCAGGAACTGGGCCAGGAGCCTCCCACATAGGCCCTGGCAAGAACTGAACTGGGGGGACACCCCAGTTCAGCAAATGGGTCTGCATGGACCGCAGCCGGGATTCGATCCTCAGGCTCCAGGGCTGCAAAGTGAGTGCTTAACCTGCTGAGCCATCCCAGCTTCCCCTTGGAGATGTTTTTAAAGCTCCCAGTGATTCTCATGTGCAGCTGAGACTGAGAACCTCTTTCTGTCTTGCCCACCCCAAGACACAGTCCTGTTGCCTGGACAAAGACCGCCTTCGGGTTGCTCACATCCCTTTTCCCAGGCCCTGGCACCCCCCGTTGCTCCTGGGCAGCCTAGCAGTGGAGGGGCCTGCTGGGACCGCATGCTCTTTCCGAAGTCCCACCTGCCACCTCACTCACAGTTGTCAGATTCAGCCAATGAAAACACAGGACTCCCCATTAAATCTGAATTTCAGGGGAAGCCGGGATGGCTCAGTGGGTTAGGCATTCACTTTGCAGCCCCGGGGACTGAGGATTGAATCCTGGCCCTGGCCTGTGTGGACCCATATGCTGAACTGGGGAGTGCCCCCAGTTCACTTCTCACTGGGCTGAGACCCTGGCCCAGTTCCTGCCCTGTGCAGCCCCGCGCCCACCTGTGGAATGAAACTATGTGGAAAACTAATGATGTGCAACTATGGAGACTGTTCTGGGCCCTCCCCCTTCTCTCTGTCTCTGTCTCTGTATCTCTCTCTCTGTCAAAAACAATAAATAAGTTTAAAAAAAAATCTGAATTTCAGATAAGCAACAAGTCATTTTTTGTGTGTGTAGCATCCGTACGTCCCATGCAATGTGAGGAGCATACCTACGCTGCACATGTATTCATTGCTTATCTGAAATTCGAAGTTCCCCGGGTGCTCTGTATTTTATCCAGCAACCCGATCCTCATCCCCAGTGACCAGGCCTTCTAAAACAAGGGTATCCGAGGTGAGGGTGTCTGGGCCTGGTGTGGGGCCTCCAGTGTTGTCAGACAAGGCTGCTGAGAGGGATCGGTTTTCAGGTTTCTTTATTCAAACTGCCCCCGATAGACAGACACAGCACCCTCCTTGTCTTCTTGGCTGCTGAGCTGGCTTTCCATGAATATGTCTCAGGTGAATGAGCAAACCGGTTTCTCCTCTGCCTGGCACCGGGTAGTGTCTGCCAATGACACAGCCCTGCTAAGAGCCGGGAGCCCAGAACGTGAACGTGGAAAGATTTTTCTCTGGAACCAAGCAACATGAAGACAAACCTCTATCTATGAAATTTGGTAGAAATGTCGTAGGTAGCATGTTCTAAGTTGGCTGTCGGTGACCCTGACTTACACAGGTAGCCGGCACTCACACTGTAGGCCTACAACTAATGCCATCTAAGAAAAATAATTGTGAGTGAAGGCAGGGTGGCACCTAGACTGCAAGGGTATACATTAGTTAAGTTGCCTGCTCACTCATTCATTGATCTATTTGAAAAATATTTCTTGTCCACCTACTATGTGCTGGGTATTGGGGATGCAAACATGCAGCCCTGTGTTCAAGTTGCTCCCATTTTGATGGGGAGACCAATGAGTGAAGGCAATTACAATGCGGTGAGGTAAATGCAGGGACTCTAAGGTCCCCACAGGGAACCGGCCCAGGGGTGTGGGCCAGGAGGAAGACCTGAAACACAGGTGTGAATCAGCACGATGAAGAGGTAGGTAGGACAGAGAGGACCCGAGAAAAAGAAAATATCGCATGTGAAAGCGAGAAGGGAAAGAACATGGCACCTCCAGGGAACTGCAAATTGTGGGTTCTAGCTGGAGAATCTGCAAGGAGGGAGCCGAGCAGGGGCCAAAGAGTGTGTTGGTAAGACAAGCCATCGGGAAGCCGGGATGGCTCAGTGGGTTAAGTGCTCACTTTGCAGAGCTGGGGACCGAGGATCGAATCCCGGCCCCGGTCCGTGCGGACCCATATGCTGAACTGGGAGCTCCCCCAATTCAGTTCTCTCTCTGTCTCTCTCTCTCTCTCTCTCTCTGTCAAAAAACAATTCAAAATAAATAAATAAATATTTAAAAAAAAAAAAAAAAGACAAGCCATGGAAGGGGATTGAAGCAGGAGACAGAAATGACTGAATCTGTCCTGGCTCTAATAGGGAGGTTGGATTGAAAGAGGCAAGCCTGGAGATGAGGAGACCACGCTAAAGTCTGAAGTTAGGCATCCACGTGACAGGTGGTGGTGGGCCTGCTTAGGGTAGAGGCCCAGGGGTAGAGAGAAGTGGGTATACTACAGGAGCCTTATGGAGGTAAGGCCTACTGGACTTGGAGACTGCGTAGGATATGAAGGGTGAGGAAGGGTGAAAAAGGGCACGCATACGGCTCCTGGGATAAGAGATGCATCTCCATACTCAACCAGGCACCTGAGCTTCAGGATTCACAACCCACCTTTCTTCTTGACCGTTCTTACAGATGACTAACAGGCTAACTGGATGGGACTGTAAGGGAGAAAAAAATGTTTTCTTCTACCCTCTTAGGTTCAGTCCCCGAGGCCCTGCAAATTAAACTGGCAAAAGACAGATTAACAGGGTAAAAAAGGCATACACATTTTATTTGTTGTTCATATTTTAATTTTTACTTGTAGGTGAGGGTCTCACAGAAAAGGAAGGTAGTTAGACCTGAGCGCATATGAGTATATACCATTTTAACAAAAACTGAGAGTTTTGTGGAGAAGTGTTAAGACAAAGGTGAAATAGGGTAATAGAGAGCTGGGGAGACAGAAGAGGAATAGGGAAATTAAAATCTGTAGTTTGACTGTTAAAGCCAGAAGTTTGAACACCAATTCAGAAAGAACATGAACCCTATCTCAGAGATCACAGACAGGGCCAACTGCAACATGGATTTTGTTTGGCACTCACTATTAAAAAAGAAAGACAGAAAAAAAGGAGTGGGAGGAATTCTATACCCAGTTGGTATTTGCAAAGGAAAAGGTTAGGGTTCCTGGGGGTGGTAAGTTGAGAGAAGGTAAACATGGGGGAAACTAATGGAAGGAAAGTGTTCTTTCATAAGGTTTGTTTACGTAAATTCAAGTCTGTGCCATCTCCAGCAATCACTCATCTCCTCTTCCTAGTACAGGAAAGGGGTGTGGGGTAACTGTCACAAAGGGAAATTTGTGCCCTGCTTTAAAGGAGAGAACAAAGACCTTTTCCTGAACCCGCTGTGTCTCAGTTGCCTTCAGCTGGAAAGAATCCTCATGCCCAAGTGGCAAATTTGGGGTGGCATAATCTTACTCCCCTTCCTGGCTGATAGAGAAGTCTTGCTCTCATCCTCCTTCCACCCTCTGATCTCCCTCCCCTGCCCTTTCTTATTCTCTTCTTTCTTCTGCTTTAATCTCAGCTCTGCATCTGTCAGTTGGACCTCAGGTGGCTCACATCACCTGTCAGCCTGAGTTGCAATAAAATGGAGGAATCAGTGAACTTTCTCTGGCTCATATCTGAGGGTCTTCCTGCCATAAAGGGTGAAGACTGGGGCCTTTGAGGAAGCAGAATGCAGAAATTGTGAGGGTGGGTTTTCAAATTCAACCAGGGGGCTCTTATCCTGGCTTTTGTTGCTAGCTCCTTAATCTAAAGCAAGCCATGTCAATTTTCTGAGGCTCAGTCTTCATGCATAGAATGGGGAACAATAATAATATTTACCTCTTCCAGTTTTTATTTAGCATAGTGCTTGGCACATAGTAAGCAACACATGTTAATTATTTAAACATAATAGATAATCATAATACATTAATAATAGCCATTTTGGGGGAAGCCGGGATGACTCAGTGGGCTAAGCCCTCGCTTTGCAGCCCCAGATCCCAAGGATCGAATCCTGGCCCCAGCCCATGTGGACCCACTGGGTGTGCCCCCAGTTCAGTTCTTAACGAGGCCTATGTGGGAGGCTCCCGGCCCAGTTCCTGCCCTGCGCAGCCCTGTGCCCACCTGTGGAGCGAAACTATATGGAAAACTAATGCTGTCAACTATGGAGACTGCTCTGGGCCCTCCCCCTTCTCTCTATCTCTCTGTCAAAAAAACAACAACAACAATAAAAATAAATGTTTTTTTTTAAAAAGTAGCCATTTTTATTATCTGTGCACTAGCAAATATGGTGAGTAGCTAAGTGAGCATGACAGTATCTAACATTTACTGAGCACCTACAATTTGCCAGGAACGTTCTTACATTTCACACAGTTCATTCTGTACAACACCTTGAGATGGTCACTATAATAATCTTTGTCTTATGTTGAGGAAGTTGAAGCACAGAAAAGTTAAGTAACTTGCCCAAGGTCACACTACTAAGCAGTAGCAGAACTTGACCTTTGAACCCAGGAAGTGGCTTTTAGGACCACTTTTCATCACAATATGATACATGAACTAAGCATAATATATCCAGCATCTATCTATCATCTATCTATCTATCTATCTATCTATCTATCTATCTATCTATCTATCTATCTATCTATCTACCTACCTATCTATTTATCATGTTTTTACCCAGGCCTGAGACCCCCATCCACCTCTGAAACTAACAATGAAGTCACTACCCAAAATACATGGACTATGAATGCTGAAAGGGTGGTCCCCTGGAAAGAAATCTGAGTGCTATTACCTGTCAGGAGGGGAGAATTCTCCCCCACCCTTCTTTAGTTCTTATGGCTAGACTAATAGTAAAAATAATAAAACTGATGCAAGGCCCTAGATTAGCAAGAGGAAAAAACAATTTTATATGTACACACAGGAGCATCATAACATGAGGCTTAGATCATAAAATGGGGCTCAAAGAAATGATCAAATCAGGCACCATTTTATACTTTTTAGACAAGGAAACAATAACTTTGTGAGAAATTGACAGAACAAAGAAAGTTAGTGCTCATTAGAAAAGAATCCAAAAAAGGTTTGGGCTTAGGTAGTAAATCCGAGAAGGCATTAGACTGTTTGTTTATATAAGCGTTTCCATTCAGTGCTTTTTAACTCTTGTGATAGGGTTGTCTCTAGACCTCAGAAGCAGGGAGGGTACCTGTCATGCCGAGTTATTTCCCATATTTGGAGACAGACCAGAGTCAGAGGCCATACCTCCCCCACTTTCTCAGGTGATTTGAATTTGCTGTATCCTGGGGGACCTGCCAGTCCTTGGCCTCCACATACCCCCAAAAGTGAGAAGGAAGCTCCAAATCAACCAGGCGTTATTATTTTAATCTCCCACTGAAAGACAAAGGAGACAAAGTTCAGAGCTCTTGTAGAAAGTGGCAAGACCCTAGGGGATGACATGGGCTGGGTGGCAAAGTCATTGTCTCCCCTGACCCCACAGCAGTGTCCACGGGAATTCTGCTGGCCAGAAATGAACCGTAGCAAATGGATCTCCACGTTTAATGATTCAGTACTTTGTGTGACAAAGTAACTAACTGTAAGCCATGGTGATTCATAAACTCTCCTTAATCGTTTGAGCTAAGCAACAGGTTTCATCCAGAATTCCTGGCAAAGGTGTCACATTTCTCCATGGTTGGTTAGTGGACTCATGTGTATCTTCCCAGAACCTGGGGGGCATGGCTTCTGGGACTCCATCCTGATTTCCATTTCCTGGTAGCAAGTCTGATACTATCATGGGGGTTGTCTGTCATGGGTGGCTTCAATGGCACATCTTGGAGACACCAGAGGGGAACTTCATGGTAATCCTACTCCTGGGAAAAGATTTGCTTGGCCTTTGCTGTTTTCAGATGTAAATGCAGGGATGCCAGGTTAGCAGTTGAGTGTTTGCCTTGCAATTGTGACGTCTGAGTTCGATTCCCGGCCCCGGCCCAGGCAAACCCACATGCTGAACTGCAGCACAACTGGTAACGGCCCGGATGGCTAGGAGGCAAAGGTTCTCGCCTCCCATGTGGGAGGTCCCTGGTTCAATTCCTGCCCCATGTGGTCCCACATCCACCTGTGTGGAATGAAACTATATCACAACTAATGATGTACAACTATTGAGACTGTTTTGGGCCCTCTCTCCTTCTCTGTCTCTGTCTCTGCCTCTGTCTCTGTCTCTCTCACCTTCTTCCATCCATTAAAAATAAACCTTTAGAAAAAATAAAAAATATGTAAAATGTGAATGTTTCGGTCATTCTGGGCACTTGTCCCTATTATCAGTAGAGCATTTCACATATTTCTTTAACTTGTCTGTTCTGAAGACTTTTGAAATGCCACCTCAGACAGACTTTAGAACATTAAATTATGGCTCTTACCAATAGCAGAATAAACTGTGATGAAATCGTGCATGAAATATATTCATATGTGGAATACTATCCAGCCATTATAAAGAAAATGAGGTGACCAAATATCAGTTATCAGCACATTTCAAAAATGTAATGCTGAGCAACAAAAACGTTGCAGGAGGATACATGCAAAATCAGGCAATATGTGGAGCAGGGCTGTACAAGAAGTGAGAATGTAAACATATGCATAGGCACTTCCTGCTGGTAGCTTCTTGGGCTAAGAGGAAGGGACTGGAAATGGTGGAGGAGAGATAAGCATCATCAACTTTATTTGTAATGTTTGATGTCTTAAGCTGGGTGGTGGATATAAAAAGAGTTTGTCATATTATTGTCTATACTTTAAGAAAAATAATTTGATGAGACATGTTCCTCCTCAGTTACGGTCAAGTGTCTACCTCTCAGATGCTGTGTTGGTCAGGGTTCGATAGCAGAGACATAATCTATACTACTAGCTCCTTAGGTAGTTGAGGCTGACAGGGATTTAACAGTTTACAGAATTATTCAGGAGACTACAGGGATCACGCTGAGCTTTCAGCAATGGCGTTGAGAACCATGCCACAGAACAAGGGGACACCAAGGGCACCAGTGTGTCTTGTGACCAGGACGCTGCCATTGGGATTGGGAAGCACACCATGGAAAGACCAGGGGTGCGTGCCAGGCAGCAGCAGACGTGTGGCCTCGCCTCCCTGCTTCCTTCTGGTTGGTGGGACCTCACGTATATCTGGGAATGGTAGTTCTCGGCTTCCCAGCCTCTCCTGTGGAGGTACATGCACAAGGAGAAGGTAGGAAATGTTGAGCCACCATATCACAGAAGCCATATTGTTTCATCAGATAATCTTTTCCTGCCCCTACCCCACCTGGGCCCAGCCCTGAACTCCCAACCTTCACCCCCACTCTGACTTCCTCCCCTCAGCCTCTATAAGATATTGGGGATTGGCAGTCAGGACTCGGGGAAAAAACAAGCTGCAATTCAGTAGGCACTGTTATAACATATGGCAATGTATCTAGGACACAGGCACAGGATTGAAAGAATGCATTACACCTAAACAAAAACAAAACAAAACAAAACAACAACAAAAAAACCTGGGGTCATAGTGGACCACAGTCAGCTAGGCGTCCCAAGGGGAAAGTGGTCATCTTGATGGTGAAAGAGCTGGGCTCTGGTCTTAAACAACCTCAGGCCATTTCTGATGGTCTCACCACTTACTAAAGGGTGACCTTGGGCAAGTTCCTTTCTGCCCTTCAATTTTCTTACTAGAAAAATGAGGACAGGGGAAGCCGGGATGGCTCAGTGGGTTAAGCGCTCACTTTGCAGCGCCGGGGACCAGGGATCGAGTCCCAGCCCCGGCCCGTGCGGAACCATATGCTGAACTGGGAGCTCCCCCAGTTCAGTTCTCTCTCTCTCTCTCTCTCTCTCTCTCTGTGTCAAAAATAAATTAAAAAAAAAAAAAAAACACCTTTAAAAAAAAAAAAAAAAAAAAATGAGGACAATGATGATAAAATCTCCCTTACGCGGCTGTTGTACAGACTAAATGATACAGAAATAACAGCAATAGCCAGCTTACCAGGCACATACTTTTAACTCATGTGATTGCACAACAGTGCTGTAGATGGGTATTTTTCTCGTTCACGGCTCCTAAATGTGGAAAGTGAGGTACAAACCCAGTGACCTGGCTCTGTGCTCGTGACTGCTCCATGCTGCTGCTCTCAGGGTACATGAAGGGCTTGGGACAGAGTACTGGTGAGACTGAAGTCCTTGTTCCCCAGAAGAGCGGATAAAGAGAGGTGGGCATGGTAGCCAACAGCATCACTGAACAGGCCAAATGGCAAAATGTACTGCACGTAGGCCAGGGGTGAGGGCACAGCTACATGGGGTGTCACTACTGCAGGTGTGATTCCTGTCGTCGTAAATCCCCACGTCAGGGCCGGTGGAAGGAAGAAGGGTCTGTCCACACCAAGCTCCAACCCTGGGCCCACACAAATTTGTAAACTTTCTTAAAACATTATGAGACTTTTTGTGTGTGGTTTTTTTTTGTTTTAGCTCATCAGCTATCGTTAGTGTTAGTGTATTTTATGTGTGGCCCAAGACAATGAATTGTTCTTCTTCCAATGGGGCCCAGGGAAACCAAAAGGCCACCCATGGACTCTATAGCATATATCATCATACTTTTGATAACTCTTTATAACTCCCCACTGCCTCAGGAACAGGAGAATCTACGGCAATTCTGTGGGCGCCCTAACAGGCTCAGAAAACTGAAGGGAGACAGAGGAACCCTGGGAGGATGGCCAGTATCCTTTGCTTTTGCTGAAATCACCACCATGCTCCCGCCCCCCAGGAGAGCTTCTCACCACCCGTTCATCTCCTGGGTGGGAGCATTGCAAGTGCCTGGGCTCCTGGCTCCTGCCCCGGGGCAGGGGGTTGGGGGATTCTAACCAGATATTTCTGCTTCGGGAAGGTTCTGAGCCTACAGCCTCCTTTAAAGACAAGCTAGAATCCAACTGAGACTTTCTCTTATTCAAACTCTGCATCATGCTAAAATGCCACTTCAAATTACGGAACTCTTTCAAATAAGTGTATTTTCTTAAATTCATCAATAACTACATCACTTTGAAAAAGAGCAATGGAGGGATGACGGGATAGCTAACAGTGGACAGGGCTTGCTTGAAGCAACACTAAACATTTTCCTAAAGAAGTTATACACCTGGGGTGTGACTCCCCACTATGACCCACCCAGTTAGGAATTTATGATCTCACCCTGTGAGGTTATTTTCTGTAGAACCCCTCTCACAAGGGAAATGTGTGAAGGGACATTTTGGAGAAGTTTGTTGGGAGATGCAATCACCTGGGCTTGGCGACGGATCTGAGGCAGGTGACAGATCTGAGGCGGGTGGGTTTTAAAGTTGAAAGAAGATCCTAGGACCATTAACTGTCTTCTTACGTGAGGTAGATATAGGAACACAGAAAGAAAGCCAGCTTGGAAGGAAAGATTATGCATATTATTAGTCATTTTGCAAATCAGTAAAGATAATGGGGGGCTAAATGCTTTCCTGACTTTTGCCTCCTACTTCTCCTTCTCCACTACGATATTCCCCTACAAAAATCACACTAACAAAAAACACAAAAGAATCACCCGTGTCTTTAGTAGAAATACAGAATTGTTAAACTAGGAAGTGGAATGAAATGAATAGATTGGTTGTTTATTCCATCTCTGAAGCAAAGGCAGCAACACGGCTTGGGGGGAAGGAAATGGTGGGTTTATAATTGTTTCTAGTTCTGGGATCAAGGACAATCATCCTAGTGCACACATGTTTTTTAAAATAGAAATGATTTCCCTGGCTTTCATCACCAGACTATTGAGAGACTTGTTTATTTACACCTTTAGCAGAGACTGAACTGGGGTACTTAAGTGAAAAGGTGGAGGAGGAGTATCCTCACATTCAGCCAAATTTTTACATTTAAAAAACACCCTTAATAGAAGTCAACAATATTGTAATAACTATGTGCAGTGTCAGATAGGTAATAAGACTTATTGGGGTTGTCACTTTGTGAGGTATATGTCTAATCGCTATGTTGTTCTGTACACCTGAAACTAATACAACATTGTATGTCAATAGTAATTGAAAACTAAATTTTTAAAAATTAAAAAATAATAACTTGGGAGGATCAATACAAAAATGATATCCTTAATAGGTTAATTTTTTAAAAGTCACTTTGTGTGCAGAATACAAAATTTTTTTTTTATAAAGATTTTATTGTTTTTGACATAGACAGAGAGAAGGGGGAGAACCCAGAGCAGTCTTCATAGTTGTACGTCATCAGTTTTTCAACATGGTTTCGTTCCACACAGGTAGGTGGGCCGGGGCCGTGCAGGCTGGGAACTGGGCTGGGGGCCTCCTGCATGGGAGGTGCACCCCCTTGAGCCAGGGGCCCAATTTGGGGGCAAGAACCAAACTGAGGGCCTCCCACATGGGAAGCACACCTCAGTTCAGCATATGGGTCCGCACGGGCCGGGGCCGGGATTTGATCCTCAGTCCCCAGGGCTGCACAGTGAGTGCTTAACCCGCTGAGCCATCCGGCTTCCCCACAAATTCTTGAAATGATTAACAGGAGAAAAGACTGGTGGCAGCCCCTAACATGCCCCTTATTTAGAAAGCATTTGGAGCTGACTCTATAATGCAGTCTTAAAACATTTGCCAACCAGATTCTGTATTTGGGAGCTATAAGAATATGGAAGCCCAGTCATATCACCGGAGTGGTAATTAGCATTAAGCTACACCATGTCCATTTCCCATTTCATACTTTATGAACCCCTTAGTTCTACCTCAGCAGTAATGGAGGGAAACTATTCAGGTACTCGTATATGCCAAACCACACCGGGTACTCTCAGGGGAAAGCTAGTCCTTTGATAGAACTTCGATGGTGAGTTCTTGTCTGTTGAAATAGACACCATTTTGCAGGTTACCTAGAGTTGGTCTTCACGCCAGTCCTTTTCTTTCCTTCCATGCTGTGATGAAGACACCATGGTTGCCACCTCCTAAGCCATGGGGTGCTTTTCTTGGTGTGACTTTGGGGGGCTGGTAAGGGAACCACAAGGACTGAGAGAGACACCTCATTCTCAGAGTTCCTGCTTATTGCGTTGGCAGTTGGCAGGGGAGATCAAGAAAAATATTTTCCAACTGACCTGTTCAGTAACTTTTTATATAAGTAATTGCTCAGTGAATTTGGACTGTAAGTACTTCCACCTGTGAGGCTGGGCAGCTGGGGAGGGTGAATTACACAAGGATGGTACTCGTCCTCCCTTCTCTCTGCCTGGCACATGGGGCTTCCCTCAGAGGTCGGGTGTCTAGCAGCACATGTGTCCTCTTTGGTCAAAGGGTCTGAGCTGGCCTGAGACACTTCCTATGTTGGGATTGCTGTCAATACTTCCTACAGGAACCTATCTCTGTGTGATCTGAGTCAGCCAAACCAGACTTCTCTCTAGGACAATATTTGATCAGGGATGTTTCCGTCTCACGATGGGCTATGCTCCAGGGATAGCAGAACAACTACGTTGATTTGAGTTCTAAACACTTAATCAAGCGTCTTCTTAAATGGGATTACTCACATTCCTGAGGCATGTGATGCAAAACCAGAATCTGTTTCAACATTTTTGCTGGAAGCAGGTGGCAGTTTTGTAACCATCCTGTAGAAGAAGATGACAGATGGACAGATGGACAGAGAAGCAAGCCTCCCAGGAAGGTTGGCAGTTGAAGGGCATGAATGGAGTCACAAATCATACTTGGAAGCCAGGGTGGGGCAGTTGCTAGCTGTGGAGGAATCACTGAGAGGCTGCCTATCACACAACTGCATGTGCTAGCATCAGGCCATGAGAAGCCTGGGCCCTGGGTAATTCCTGGGTGACTGGGTAGAGTTCATCAAGGCTAAACCAGCTTCAAATCTGCGGAATTAGTGACGTTGTTTGGTTATCGATTACTGGGCGTGTGGGCACAGAGCCTTGATTGTTAAACCAGGGGGAATAAAATGACCTTCTCCCCTGAGAGCTGTTGACATATTTTTGGGAAACTAGTAAATACAAGTAACCCTGAAAATGCATATACAGTAAACTCTCAGTTAACCGGCACCCACAGAGATTGGTAGATGCTGGATAAATGTATGTAGACTCTCCATTCACTGGGACTCAAGCAACCTGTACTCTCAAGCAACCGGCAAAATCTCGAGCAACTGGCAAAATTTCAGTTGCTTGAGTTTTGGTTAATGGAGAGTCTACTATAATATGAAAAATAAAATAGCAATGTTATTCAGTTCTCACCAGATATTTCTGCTCGGGGAAGGTTCTGAGCCTGAGGCTTTTTTTGTTGTTTATACAGGGGAGCTTAGCAAGTATTAGAGAAGTGTTAAAGACAGGCTAATACCCAGCTGAGAGTTTATCTAGCACAAAATATATGCAATGACAAAATGCCACTTAGAATTAAGGAACTCTTTCAGTGAATGTGAATTTTATTAAACCCAACAGTGGCTACATAGCTTTGAAAAATAGCAGTAGATAGATATGTAAAATGTATTCACTCAGCCCTCAGAAAATGAATGCTTGGTGAATATATGCATTAGGAAACAGGGACTTGATCTTGTTTATAGCTGTCTATTAGACGTCTCGGACTATCAAACAAAGTAGCCCAGATTGGGGGCTTACATAACAGAAGTTTGTTTTCTCATAATTCTGGAGACTAGAAGATTGAAATCAAGATCTCAGCAGGGGAAGCTGGGATGGCTCAGCAGGTTAAGTGCTCGCTTTGCAGCCCTGGATCCCAAGGATCGAATCCCGGCCCAGGCCCATGCGGATCCATATGTTGAACTGGGGTGTGCCCCCAGTTCAGTTCTTGCCGGGGCCTATGTGGGAGGCTCCCGGCCCAGTTCCTGCCCTGCGCAGCCCTGTGCCCACCTGTGGAGTGAAACTATATGGAAAACTAATGCTGTCAACTACGGAGACTGCTCTGGGCCCTCCCCCTTCTCTCTGTCTCTCTCTGTCTGTCTCTCTGTCAAAAAACAATAAAAATAAATCTTTAAAGATCTCAGCCATTTGGTTTCTTGTGAGGCCTCCCTCCTTATCTTGTAGATGGCCTTCCTCTTCCCGTGTCTTCACATGGCCTTGTCTTCTATACATGTCTGTGTCCTAATGCCCTCTCCACGTAAGGACA
>PVKE010013788.1:0-35937 GCA_004027555.1 Craseonycteris thonglongyai
TAAAGATTTGGAAATCTGGGCAATTCTCTCAGATCCACCTAGATTTCTAAACACAGCCAAACCTCTAAAATATGTGAGCTTGGCTGGCAACACACCATTTGGCTAGAACTAATGATGGCCTGAGAAGCTGAGCCAGATCCTGCCTTCTCTGTTTCAGTTTATACAGTTGGTCCACTTGTTCACATACCATGGTGGCACTGAATAACGACAATGGGACCCTTGCTAAAGCCTTTATGTTCCATTAAGTTTGGCTTGGGATCCCATCTATAGAACTCCATTGGACTTCTATGTTATTATTTTATACAAATCCCATTAGCTCCCTTCTGAAACAAGCCAAAGCCACATCTCTGACCCCTCCCAGACATTGCTGGAAACTGGCCTGTAGCAGGCGCTGCTGTTGTCACTACCACATGGGAACGAAATGTCCATATACTGTACTGTGTTGCTGTTTCTTTGTTTCAGAAGCACCCTTAATATTTAAAGCTTACAGATCTTACAGAGGTGCTTTTTTTCTTTCTTTTTTTTTTCTGGTAGAGCATCTTGTTTCTAATGTATAGGCAAAAAAATCAAATTGCTTATTGCATGGGAGATTAGAAATTGTGGGTAGATCCTTGTTGGTTAACTCTGTGAGTTCTTCAGACAGGTTTCCAAGAAATGACTCTAGGGCAAAGGGGAACATTGCCCTGCTCACATTTTTCTTCTGGAATTACATGTTTTTTTTGGTCCAAAAAGAACACATTTTGGAGTATTTCCAAATCACTATGTGCATGTTCCTTTCTTGACCACAGTTCCTCCAACACAAATCAGATTTAGAAACTTCCTATAGTTCCAGATGGTCAGAATCTGAACATATCGAATTACCATTTCCCACTGGAATTCATGCCAACTAGGGACTGAGCTTCTGCCCAAATGACATCTACTTTCTCTCTAGTAAGTTCTGAGTTCCTGCATCTTGCCTATTGCCAATTACTAAAATGAAATAACAATGTTGTTTGTTTACAGAATTCTTGTCTTCATCGAATGGAAGAAGCAGAAAAAATTCTCTAAATTTAAATTGTTCAAAATGAACGAATCTTTAAATAGAGAGAACACAGTTAAGTCTTTAATATAGCTATTGTTCCTAGTTACTCTTCCTCCTCTTCTTTTTTCCTATTCTTTTATTTTTTTAATATATTTTTATTTATTTATTTATTTTTGACACAGAGAGAGAGAGAGATACAGAGACAGAGAGAGAACTGAACTTGGGGAGCTCCCAGTTCAGCGTATGGTTCCGCACGGGCCGGGGCCGGGATTCGATCCTCAGTCCCCGGCACTGCAAGGTGAGCGCTTAACCCACTGAGCCATCCCGGCTTCCCTTTCCTATTCTTAATCAAAGATGTTATGAGCACCTTTGTACGTCTTGTACAGTCAATAACTCCCCACAATTTCTGTAGCATGTCTTATGTTTATCAAACTCTGTTAGCTATTATGAGGAATATTAAAGCATGTACACATGCTTTAATTCTACCCTCTAGGAATTTATAGTTTTGTGCAGAAGTAAATGTATTATGGTTGTGTTACAAGGATCAAACAGTGCTTTTAGGAAAGTGATTAAGATCAGTAGTAGACAAAAGATTTCCTCTATAACCTGAATGTCCTTTTTCTTTCCTTTTCTCATGACATTACAAATAATCTAAATGAATTACTTCATAAAACTAAAAATGAAAACCTATAATGTAAAACAGAATGTCATGTGTTTTCACAGAAAGTTACAGTATTTTAAACAAAATACTCAGGGGAAGCAGGATGGAAATATTCATTTTACCTGAGAGCCTCAGGTGGTCTTTGGAGATGCAGCACCACCTAAACTGGTTTCAGGAGGTGGAAATGGAAGGAACATCCTTCGAGGCAGAGAGCGAAGTCCTCACAGGAATATTAAGGGTATAGTGGGCGGTAGTTGGGTTTGAAGTTTGGCTGAAGAGCAGAGTGAGTGAAAGCAGGAGACTGAGTGGTTGACAGGTGTGTAGAACCTTGTCAGGGAAATTCGTCAGTCAGTAATATTGCTGTGGATATATATGGTGCCAGACGGGTGCTGGATTGGTTGGAGGGGGTCACTTTGTAAGTTATGTAGATGTTTAACCACTAGACTATATACCTGAATCTAATAAAATATTAAATGTGCACTGTAATTGAAAAAAAAAAAATCAAGCAAAGAAGTTTAAATTTTTGCTAGATCAGCTGTTCTCTAAGTGAAATCTGCAAAGTACTGGTCCCATGAGATGTGCTGAATGTGAGATCTACATATTTGAGGATTCATTATGGACATTAGAATACTGAGTATTCTAATGAACATTCCTATACTAAACATTCTTGCTTTACTGAATTTAACCTGGCATTTTCTAAAGGCTCTGACCACAAAATTCTTTAAATAATAATAACGTGAAGAAAGTACTTTGAATCTACACAGAGCTAACACTTATACAGCATAACTACATACTAGGCACTTTGTATGCATGTTATACATAGTTGTCCAGTTAATCCTTATGACACTCTGTGAGGTAGGTACTATTATTATCCTCATTTCACATATGTGGAGGTTGAGGTACAGGGAGGTTAAGAAACGTTTTCAGTTCTGCAAGCCAATAAGAAGTAACTCTAGAACTTGAACCCACCTAAGGGTCAATGTTTTCATTCAGTGTATAGTATACAATACCTCTAATGTCATAGGGTGAGTGGGGAGCTTTTGAAGGTGTTGAGGAGGACAGTGACATGCTCATCATTAGATATAAAGAAGACAATGCTGATTGCTTTACAAAGCCTTAGAGGATGAATAAGTTGAATCTATTAGGAAGTTATTTTTCCTTATTTTACTGTGAAAAATTCCAACCACAGAGAAGTTTAAAGAGTATTACAATGAAAACCTCTATACTCTGCCCCTAGATTCGACTGCTAACATTTAGTCATACTTATTTTATTAATTTTTTTTCCTTAAATCATTGAAGGTAAGTTTTAGGCATTATTGCCAAATACTTCAATATGTAAATTCTAAAAATAAAGACATCCTAAGAGGTTATGTTAGAATCTAAGTGAAAGGCAATGAGTATCTAAGTTAGGGCAGTAGCAACACAAAACAAGGGTAAAGTAAGAAAGCTGAGAATTACTCATTTGAAAATTACCTTCAGAAGATATTTCACTTAAGGTGGTCTTCTTTACATCTTAATAAGGTTCTTTGCCTTATATTGCTCTATGTGACTCTGAGAAGGCAAGTTAATTTTTTAATGGGCTTCAGCAAAATAAAACATGGATGATAAAGTTAGTATCAAAATACAATCACGTAATCTGTGTCAATATCTTCACTGATATGTATTATCATTATTATTTTATTGAGGTACAATTGACATATAGCATTACATAAATTTCAAGTATACAACACAATGATTGAACACCTATATATATTGTGAAATGATTAACAATATGTCCAGAAACAACCATCACCAAATATAATTACAGAATTTTTTTTTCTTGTGATGAGAACTTTGCAGATCTACACTCTCAGCTGGTTCATATTATTGATGCTTGTTTTTATTAACAAGAATAATGTACAGTTTTAAATTATTGAGAATATGCAATTTCCTAAGCAATGTTGTGGACACGGTACACACATTACAAATGGAAATAAAGGAAATTTGTTGTTAATTTTATTTCTTCAGAAATTTGGGCCAGAATTGTCACCGTCTCTTGAACTTTAACATGGTTTAATAGACTAGTGGAATTCAATTTCTTATTCTTTTAGTTCAAACTAGATATTGCTTCAGTGTGAATAGATGTAGTGCCTGTTATCCCCTAAAAGGAACTTGGGTTCATTGAAGAGATGGCTGATTCCGGGTCTAAAGCAGAAAAAGTCCATGTTTAACATGGAATATTTTATTAGCCATAGAACAAAAAAATGTTCAAAGAATGATGAAACATGTCAAAAAACTCATGAGCTGACTGAAAGGTATCCTAGTAATTTACGGTGTGACCATTTGAGCTTCAAAAACAATAACAATAATAATAGAGCATAGCAAATATAAAAATAGTTGGTTATATAATGATATAGGAGAAACAGAGGGAGAAAAAGAGAGAGTAAATAAAAGCTCCTCTGTAAAGCACAATGTCAGCTAATAAATGCAGACAGAATGACAGAATTAGAAAATTTGTCATGTGTAAGCTTCCCAGCATAGTCATTGATTGAATTGAGGAATATCTCTGAAAGACAAACCATTGGGTATTATGATACTGAAAGACAGAGTATTGACATGGTTTCAAAATATCATACCATGCATTACATATTAATTACAATGGAAACAAACATTCCTTTATAATGGAGAGATCTGGCAGTAACCACTGTGTCAAATACTCAAGCTTGGCATTGAAATAATGGCCCAGCCTGACATTAGGTGCTTTCCAATGTGATGCAGTGGGAGGTACCCAGAGCCACCTTGGGCAGGTCCTTGCCAGAAATGTTTTGTTTAGATCTACCCTTGAGGAAACTATTAAACAAATTCAGGTAGAACATTTTATAGAGCAATTAACCTGGATTCATCAAAGGATTCAGAGTCATGAAGATCAGAGGAGATAATAGGAGACTACAGAGATTTGACATCCAAATGTAATGGGAATTTGGTTAAATCTTGAGTTTAAAAAAAGCTATACACAACATTTTATAGAAAGGAGGGTCAATAACTCTATGGCTTAAATGTTGGATAATATTACTAAATTTATTTTTTTTAAGGAGAGATAATGGTGTTGGGTTGTGTGGTTGAATGTGCTTGAGTTGTGAGTGATCTTGATAAAATATTTAGGGGTAAAGTATCTTGTTTATGATCTATTTTTGGATGGCTTGGCAGAAGGAAGTATTTGTAGGTACCTCTATAGAAAGATGAAACAGATGCAATAAGATTATTAATAGTTGGCAAACATGTAGGTAAAGGGTATACCAGCGTTTATTGTATCATTCTTTAATTTTTGTGCAGACTTGGAGCTTATTCAAAATAAAAAAGATAATATCTATGAGAATCATTGGGAGAATATATTTCTTGTACCCACTTTTCATGCCTCTTGTTCTCCTATACTTGATTATTATTGTAGGAAGTAGGTGCTCTTTGACTTGTTAGTTTTGTCTTTTGTGTGGAACGAGCTCTGAGGACTTAGACTGGCCCCACTTCCTAGCAGTGATGAGAATATTGCAGAGACAGCAAGTTTAGATTTTCAGGACGCACTTTCTTTTAGGATTCTTCTTTGATTAATATGTGAAGTGACAGCAAGAGACTTTGAGAAGACCTTGGTTCTTGTTATTCTCAGCAGCTGCAAGAGTGGGTTCCAGAAGGCCAGTGAAGAAATGCAATAAAATACACGGCATGTTCCTTGTGGGTCACGGGAAGGCTTAAAAGATCCCTGGAATGGGTCAGAGAGAAATACCTTGAGACTTTTTACATGCATATCTGTTAAATCCATCATGTCAGTGCATTTTAGAACATTTTGTTTGCCTCCTTTCGTTGACAGATTTTGGCAGCCTTGACAAGATAGTCATGAATTTTGAACCACCTGAAGGGGATATTCTTGGGTGACTTCCACACAAGAAAAGGTGGTAGAGAGGAAAGAAAGGGGAGATTGTGTTCTCATAAATTTTATTTCTCAAAAGATAAGATAGAATTCAAGTCACAGCTTTGTAGTTGTCATAGATCTTCTAAAAAATAATTGGTAAGTAACAAATTTTATTAAACAATTGTTGGGTAAAGGAGGAGAAGATGTGGCCTGATGGGATTTTTTGCTAAATGAAGTTTTTGTGTTAAAATAAAAGCTACAAATAATGGGTGACCTTAATTAAATACCTGCTATACCTTTCTTTTTAATACAATGATTTGGCAATACTTCATTACGTTCTCTTCAGAAACTCAAGAACATGTTAATGACTCTATCGGAAACTTTTTAATGTTTCTATAAAGAGTGAATATCTAACTTCTTGTTTTTTTTACTGAGTTTAAGAAGTATGTGGGGGATTACAATACTGATAGGGGTTTTGGCTTTCAGTTTTTCTTTTCTCTAAGAGTAATGACACAGTAGATTAAAGATTAATGATGGCTTGGAGGGAACTGGGATATACAGATTGTATACAACTGTCATTGAATGAATAAGCATTGAGTTTCCACCATGTACTCACTGGGCACTGTGTCAGTGCAGGTTAAAACCCGAGTGATAACATCACCTAGAGTCTACTTGGTGACCAACAGTGATGCAAGAACACATGCTTGAATGAACTTGACTGTTTCCTGCTCTGATGGTGTTCATGGACTGATGTTACTATTCTCTTTATAATATATTAAATCCATGGACAAAAGAGCTCTACCCAATCCCTTCTTGGACTATTCCAATTTTTTCTCACACTATTTGTTGGGGGAAATGAATTCCATATGTTTAGTAAAGTTATTCCAGAACTACCTCCTTTATGGCTCATTTTTAGTATTTGGGGATTTGCTGATTTGTGTTTATGGTCAACAAATACTTGCTCTTCAGGACTTTAATATCTTCTTTAACACACACACACACACACCTCAACCATTCTGCTTTTCAGATGTAAAAATCTTTGCCTTCTTAGTCCAGCATAATTTTGTCTTTACAAGTGTGTAAGAGAGGTTGACAGTCCCAAATACCATTAAGTTTCCATTGCAAACCTGCTTTCTATAGAAAAGATTGCATAAACTTTAAATAGAAAGTAGGTGAGAGAAATATTTCTTTTCCTTGAATAAAAATACATAACTATTTTGAATATACCACATATGGAGACTGGCTATTGGTATTCTCATGAATGATCATCTGTGCTTATAGAGTTGTAGCCATCCCAGGTAGTTGCTCTTCCTGTGGGATTCAACACCATTGATCATTTTAGTTTCTTTATCTTATTCGTGCTCAGAAAGTCTCAAGGGACACTACATAAACTGCATATTTATTAAATTTGTTCTCTTTCCATTAATAATAACTCAAGGTCATTTAAATATTCTAAATAATTTTTTCCTTAATAGTAGGAATATAGTTTATATATTTTATAGAAATATAATCTATCTTTCATTAAAAAAAAGTAGTTAAGCTTAATTTTGAGCTATTCAACTGCTATTGGACTTAGGCAATTGGTAAAGCTTTCACTTTTTTTGCCAACCATGTTTCACATCTGTTTTCCATCTTACTTTCTTCCTTCATACCTTTATTTTAAGCCAACTATTCAACAATAGAGTTGTATGTATGGGTTTGAAAAAGTGTTTATTTTCCCACTTAACATATTTTATTTTATTTTATTTTTTTTATTTTTTATTATTTTTTTTAATTTATTGTTAAATTTGATGAGGTTACATTGGTTGGTAACAATTAGACAGTTTACAGATGTACAAGTCCACCTCACATCATTCATGCATCGTATTATGTGCCCATTTTATTTTTTGATGCTATTTTCTAGTCACGATTTAAAAAAAAAAAAATTTTATTTATTTATTTATTTATTTATTTTTGACAGAGAGAGAGAGATATACAGAGATAGAGACAGAGAGAGAAATGAACTGGGGGAACTCCCCAGCTCAGCACATGGTTCCGCACGGGCCGGGCCGGAATTCGATCCTCGGTCCTCAGGGCTGCAAAGTGAGCGCTTAACCCACTGAGCCATCCCGGCTTCCCCTCATTTCTTTGAACATACCTACTTTCATCCAGTAGACTACCTTCATATTCCCTAGATTTGAAATCCTGCTTCACCACTTCACTGGGCATCTGGGTCAACTTGGGAAAATTATTTTATCTCTCTGATAGCAATTTCTACATCTACAAAATGAGAACAATAATTGTACATAGTTCACAGATTTCTTGTGGGGTTAAATTATATATATATATATGACACTTAGACAAGAGGCTAGTAATAATAAAAATAATTATATATTAGCTATTATCATTATTATTGCTATTGTTATATTCTTTAGTGACTCCATGCCCATATAATATTGATGCATATAGCTATAATTTATTTATTGTCACTGCCATGTAGCATTCTACTCTGTAGGTATGCTATAATTGGTGCATCCATTTTAATGCTGATGTACTTTTGGTTTGTTTACAGATTTTGGCTGTTAAGAATAATGCTGGTAAAAATATTTCTGTATACATCTTATTGTACAAGGATAAGCATTGTTCTAGGATATTAGGATATATTCCCAAGAGAATTGCTACATCATAGGGTATATGCACATTTTTCTTAACTAGGTAAAGTGAAATAACTTTCTAAATTGATTATATCAATTTACCCTCCTACTAGAGTATATGAGAGTTGCTCCATAGCTTTACCAATACTTGACATTGTTTTACCAATCCAGTGGGTATGAAATGCTATCTCTATTTGATTTTCATTTTATTTCTTAGGTTATAAGTAAGGTTGATTCATAAGAATTATTTACATATTCTAGATATTAATGCTCATGTGTTCATTTACACCATAATTGTCCTTTCCAAATTTGTGACTTGTATTTCAAATTGTTAAAAATATTCTTTGCTGAACAGTTCTTAATTTAATATGATTGAATTGATCAAACGTCTCCTTTATGGTTTGTGTGATGGTTAATTTTATGTGTCATCTTGACTGGGCCATAGGATATCCTAACTAATACAGATTTTGGTATTAAGAGTGGTTCTAGAAGAATAGAATTTTAGAGATGAGTTTTCTGAATTGGTTTTGGTAAAAATTCAAGTTTCTCCGACTGGTTTCTGAAATTCATTCTTTAACCTGATTAGTTTTAAAGATGCCAATGCCTCTATTTCCAGCAGTACGGAAGGCACCGATAACCTATGGCAGGATGTGGCAATAGAGGTATGCAAAATATCACCATTGGAGACTGCTACTCAACACCTTACAAAAAGTAAGCAGCTGAAATAAAAGTAAGGAGCTGAGTGACTGTATTTATAATACCTTGAAACATTTTGTCAAGCTAATGAATATAACAAGATTGGCTGATTGTTCCTAATGAAACTGGAAAAACTGGTGAAAGAAAACCATGAGTTCAGAGATTCCAATTCCCAGCTCTCAAGAATCACATAAATGTTGGAGGGGGACCTGATTCGGGGAGCTGGGCACATAATGCGATGCATGGGTGATGTGATGTGGACTTGTACATCGGGAAACTATCTAATTGTTACCAACCAATGTCACCCCATTAAATTTAACAATAAAATATAATAATATTAAAAAAAAAAAAAAAGAATCACATAAATGACTTGAAAGCTTCTGTGTGTGCCCTGAAAGAGGCCCTTATTTCCTGTAGTCACAGGACTAAAAGTGCTGAAAATCAAACCTAGAATCTCATCCTGCGCTGGCTGAATTAGAACACAAGATAGAATCCAAGCTTTGTAGGGTGTTTACTGTTAAAAGGAGGGCAAAGTTCTCCAGAGGGCTGTATATGCTCTGAACCAACATGTGATATGGGCACTGTTTCTCCCATAGCCAGGATTCACAGGTCCCATAACGGTGAGAATAGAAGTAGCACCACTCATGATTACCCATACTGACCCATTAGCAAAGTTTTTTTGCTTTCTGTTCCCACATGTTATGCTCTGTTTGACTAGAGAAAGAGTATATCTGAAATACAGGAGATTCCTCAGGATATCTATCTGTTAGTATTACCTTGGCTTGTGATTCAAGTCAATGGAAAAGTATAACCACCCATCCATGTAGGACTGATAATGCCTTAGACCCTTCAGGAATGAAGGTTTGAATCACCACACCAGGTAAAGGGTAGATAACTCCGACTCTTGAGTGTAAGCATTATCTGAGGATGTGATGGGACAGTAAGTCTCTTGATTAGGTTATACTATATGGCAAATAGTGATGGGATAGTCACTCGTGAACACAGTGCCACTTCACAACACTCTGTTATAGCTGACTGGAAAGGGACTGGAAGTCCCAGGGGCACTCTCCCACTGACCTGGAAGGAAGCGGGCATGCATGTTGTGCCTTAGTGAGGCACCGTGGGCCACCTGCAGGAGCTGAGCATGGTCCCTGGCCAACAGCTAACATAAAAACAGGGACTTCAGTACTATAACCACATCCTGCTAATACCATAACTCGGAATGGGACTCTGAGCTCCCAGTGAGAACCACGGGCTGCTGACACCTGATTACATGCAGCCTTGTGAGACCCTGAGCAGAGCATCCATCTGGCTTTGCTTAGAATCTGGACCCATGGAAAATATAATATAATAAATGGGGGACATTTTAAGGCATGGAGTCTGGGGTCATTAGTTATACAACATTAGGAAATAAATACAGGCAGATTTGGAGCTGAAAGATGATAGTGCAGTAACGCGCACATCTATTTAATTTGTAACCATAGAACCAAAACCAAAACCAAAACCAAAACAAATAACAACAGCAAAAAACTACAATGACAACAACAAAAACAATTGGCATCTCAAATGATAACCTGAACAGAGTAAGGCAGTTTAATGTGATTGGAGGCTGCTGCAGGGGTATTCAAAATGTAAAACCTGATGAAGTGTAAATGCTGGCTGAGTTTCCACAATATTAGGGATGGAAGTGGAGCTCCAAATGAGTAGAGGTGCTGTTAAGGGAACCTGGAAGAAGGATGGATCTGCTCAGGGGTGCAGTGCTAAGATGGGGTGAGCCTCTTTGAGGAGGCAGTTCTGAGTGTACTCACTCATTTTCAGTTTTCTTAATGTAGAGCTGGAAGGGACTTCAGGCACTAGAAGAGCTGAAGACTCTTTCTAGTCCAACTAAAGGTGATCTAATCCAGCAAGAAAATCTGCATATACATCACCACAATGTCCAAGTTATACTAACAGCAATTTACCAAATGCTTATGAGCTAATTAGAAAAAAGAGGAAAAGCAGCAGGAGGAGTAGCAGAGGAAGCTTTAAGATCATAGTGCTGATCTGATAGGGGAGAAGGAGGGAAAGAGATTTAGGTAGGCGAAGCTTCAGATTGCACTGTGGCTCTGGGAAAGTCTATCTAGTGGCTCTGTGATTGGGAACTCTAGAACAAAGGCTGTCTGATAGTGGAGTTGAGTCGTAAAGACCCAACTCTGCTGCCTCTGCTCAGTCATTGGTGGGTGGTCTCAGGAGAGGACGGCCTTAGGTGAAAATTCCAACTGGAGGCTGTCTGCCCAGCTACCTCCATCCAGCAAGTTCTTGATGGGTGGTCAGAGCAGAGGACCTCCATGGATAACATAAATACCTTTTGCATCTTTGTAAAAATGCTTTAACATCCAGTTTCCTGTGGGAGGAGTAAAATAGCAGGATCACACAATTCTTTTTTTTTTTTTTAAAGATTTATTTTATTGATTTTTGACAGAGAGAAACAGAGAGAGACAGAGAGAAGGGTAAGGGCCCAGAGCAGTCTCCATAGTTGACATTAGTTTTCCATATAGTTTCACTCCACAGGTGGGCACAGGGCTGCGCAGGGCAGGAACATGGCCAGGAGTCTCCCACATACGCCCCGGCAAGAACTGAACTGGGGGCACTCCCCATTTCAGCATGTGGGTCCTCATGGGCCGGGACAGGGATTCGATCCTTGGTCCCCGGGGCTTCAAAGCGAGCACTTAACCCACTGAGCCATCCCAGCTTTTCCTACACACAATTCTTAATGAAACCAATACCCATGATATAGGGCAAAAGATTATGTAGAAAACACACAATACTGACTTTGACTGGTGGAATTTTCTGGAAAGAAGGGTATGTTAGGCTCTGTATTGATGATTCAAACATACAGAAGGGAGTGACAACACATGAGTCTTAATTGCCCTGGTAAACACTGAATTAGAAATTAGAGCCAAGAGCAAATGTCTATTTTTAGTTAGGTCAAATAAATAGAATTGCTTTTTATACTGCTTGGGTCTCTAACAAGCTGAAGCAGAAAAGCCTGCTTGCTGATGCAGTAAAATTTCATCAACAAGCTAAAATGCAGCTGCCCTGAAACCAGAGGGATCATAGTCCTTTCTGACCTTAAGAAAAGAAGATGTAGACTGGTGAACCAAATCCAGAGGAAAACTAAGCTTTGACTGATAAGAGTTGTAGCTTAGAGTGCGACATTGCAAAACTCTGAAAATTAAAATAATAATTTTTTCTCTAATTTTACCTTTACCAAAAATATCATTTCCCAATGGCTCTATAACTATGCAGAGTGTTTAAAACTATTTTGTTTCTGATTTTTTACAAATAGAAATTTTCTCAGTTTGCTCTAATTTGCCTTGTTTACTCCATCACTACTTCAGTGTGTAAGTGTATGTAGGTACAGCCTATCAAATTAAGTACAATAGTATTGGAGGTTTCCTTTAATATTTTAACTTCACATAATACAGAGGTATACAGCTAAAATAGTAAAGTTTTCTTTCCATTCTCAATCTCTAGTACTTTTCAAGATATGTGAAGTTTAAATCTTAAATAAAAACAGAATTATTAAAAGAAAGAATCCATGCATACTTTTTTACATTTTTAAATCTGGTTCTATGTCACTTAGTTTATGAAACAAAGGTAAAACCTGAAAAAATTATAATTTATATTATTTTCAAATACAGCATTACATATTCATAAATAAATTGTTGTCTATATATATATCTTATCTCATACATTAATATCATTCTCATATGACTAACTGAACTGTAGTCTTGTAATCTACTATAAACTGAGGCACCATAAATTATATGGTAAAAAATATACAATGAGATTATACTTATTGAATAAATAGTGAGAAGGCCAATGTGGTTGGATGGAATGAATGAGAGTAGTAGAAGATAATATCAGAGAGGTGATGAGGACTAAACTCGTTAGGAATTTGTAGGTCATGAGGAGATTTTGGCTCTTTGACTGAGATGGGAAGACATGAGGATTTGGAGCAGAGGAGTGACATAATCTGATTCAATTTATCAGGATCTTTATGAATTTTCTGATTAGAAGAATATACTTCAAGGGCTCAAAAGCAAGAATCAAGGAGACCAGTTACACGTAGATATTGTAATAATCTAGGTGAGAAGTGATGGGGGCTTGGATCATGATGGTACAAGTAAAACTGGTGAGAAGTGGTTAGATCCTGGATTCTCCAAATTCTTTTCTTTTACCTCTTCAGAAAGTACTCACTTTGTTCTTAAGAGTATGACACTGGGCTGGGCACTGTAAGCTAAGAAATCTCTACTCCTGCCTTTCCTGTTCTCTCTGAACATGCCTATAGGCCGAACAAATGAAAATAAAATATATGTGAGTCTAGTCTGAATCTAACCTAATAGTAACTTTGGAGCCTTAAAATTAATATTTACAATTTTGACCAATCTTTTAAATCAAGATTCTTCTCCTGTCTTATTTCTTTCTTTCCTGTCTATACATTGTTCTAGGAACTCAAAGAAAGAATAATCATTGGTTTACTTTCCCAATAATATATTTTAGTTATATTTTAATCTTAAAAGTTATGGTAAAATATACACTTAAATTTACTATATTAACCATTTCAAGTATACAGTTCAGTGGGTTAAATATGTTCACATTGTTGTACAACCAACCTCCAGAAATTGCCCCTGACAATCATAATTTTACTTCCTATTTCTGTGATTTTTACTATTCTAGACACCTCATATAAGTGGAATCATACAGTATTTATTTTTTTGTGACTGGCTTATTCCACTTAGCATAGTGTCCTCAAAGTTCATTCAGGCTATAGTATGTGACAGGATTTTCTTCCTAAAATTGAATAACAAATGATCTTTTTTAAAATACAACTCTTTTTGTAGTAAACTAAACTGGAGGGGAGAGCTAACTTAAATGATATGGAAAGATACCTAGAACTGAGGCAATTGTTTAATACTTTATCACAGGCATACATCTTGAAATGTGTGAAAGAAGTTGAAAAATGTTGTTTGGAAAGAGAGATCAAGAGATTCAAAAGAGGTCTATTTAAAGAAAAGGGTATTCTAATTTATCTTTTCCCTTTGGATTTAGAAAAAATCATGCTTAATATGTAAATACTAATTTTTAAATGACTCTATAAAATTTGCCTCTGATAGTTAAAGAACAAATGATCAGTTTGCATTATATTAGCGATGTATGTTCAGATTTCCCATTGTCCTTGCTTTAGAGAATTCCATGGATATTCAGATTTATGCAATATAATATTAAAAAAATATCCTAGGAAGGCCTATCATTTTGATATA
Organism: Craseonycteris thonglongyai; assembly: GCA_004027555.1. Classification (NCBI taxonomy): domain Eukaryota; kingdom Metazoa; phylum Chordata; class Mammalia; order Chiroptera; family Craseonycteridae; genus Craseonycteris; species Craseonycteris thonglongyai. The sequence goes on from PVKE010013788.1 coordinate 14,201, forward strand.
GTGGCACGGAAATAAAATTGAAACAAAGAAAAATACAGAAAAGCCATTTTCAGAAAGAAAAGAATATTTCATTCTTAAATGGGAACATAACAATACATAGAAAGTTTGGAAGCATCTTGTGAAAAATCTTCCATAATTGAGAGTACAACAGTAAAAAGTTGAAAAACAGGAAGGAACATCTCAGAATATTGGAGAATTAGTTCACGAGTCTGAACATTTCAGTGAAAGCAGTTCCAAAGTGAAATAAAGAAGAAAACAGAAAGGAAGAAATTATCAGAGAAATAAGAAAATTTCCTAGAGCTTAAGAACATGCTTTTCCATTTGAAATGGCTCATTCAAAAACAAAACAAAACAATAACAAAACAAAACAAAAAAACTCCACACAAAATGACTTCATTATAACATTTTCGAATCCTGAGAAGAGGGAACAACCTAAAAACTTTTGAACAAAGAGAAAAAGGGAGATAACAGAGAGAAAGGTCAAATCTGAAGGACCAGGAATCAGAATGAGATTAGATGTTCACAAACCATGAAGACATATATTACATAGTAGAAAGTCAGTTAATCATGTCAAGAATCAAAAAGGTAATAAAATAACATTAGAAACATAGAAATGAGCAATGTATAAATAGAACAATTGAACAATTCACAGGGGTTGCCTGAGAGAGTGGACTCAGAGATAGGAAGAGAACACAGTTCTGAGAACTGTCTTGTTTTGTTACAACGTTGTTCAAACTGTAGATATATGTTACTGTGATAAATGTTGAAATATAAAAATAAAAAGAACACTATGAGAGATTTCTGCCCAAATTGGTTCTTTTCTAATAAATGATATGTTTTGTTACATTTAAACTTTTGGACCCATTAAATATTTTCTTCCCTATATCTCCTCTTATATCAAACATTACATCATCCATCTGACCATCTATTAGAATGCTATGAAATTATTACCTAATGATTTGGATAAAGGGGTTAGTTTTTCCTTCTCAAAAATCAGGCCTTTCTCTTTTAGGATATTTTAATGTAGTAGTTAAGTGTGAATGCCAGAATCAGACTGGCAAGGTTAGATGCTCACTCTGCCACACCTTAGCTTGTGACTTGGCCGAATTACCTGATCTCTTGTGCTTCTGCTTCTTCATCTATGAAGTGAAGGTTTGAATGGCAACTAACTTATTGGGTTGTTAAAATACATTGAGTTCATATATGCAGAGGTTTAGAATAGTACTTAGCACGTAGTACACTCTCTATAAATGCTAGTCTTGATTGTTACTCCCAGTCAACTTTTTAAATCTAGCTTAATAGTACGTAATTTCTCTGTTTTCATGAATCTTAGACATATATGGTAGGAACACTAATCACTCACACATATGTACAGACACAAACACACACACACACAACCCTGGAGTTTACCTATTAGGAACACAATGTCGTTTTCTTGGCATAAACAAACCTTTTATTAGGTAATGTGGATGTCCAAACTTTTCACTTTTATGATCAAATTTTAACAGTGCTATTTTTTAACACAGGTAAGATTCTTTATGATCCATTACAAATCCTCTTAGTTTTGCTTTGAGATCTAGTGTTAGAATATGTGAAATAATTCTGGCTATCATTTTTATTTAAAAACTGTTTGATTTTTTTCTGCTGAGATACAAAAATGAAGGTATAACAATATCTTTTATTATCAAAGCTTTTCTATCTTTTCTGGCTGAAAAGTTTACTTCCAACTTTGGGCTTGGCATAAAACTCATTATAGTTCTATCAGATGCTTTTCAATAAACAATATTCATTTGTTACTTGTTTTTAAGAAATTTTATTGTGCATGTGAGGAATGCAAAGAAGTTTCAGACAAGTTCTTAACCCTTACTGAGCTGATGGTCAAATAGAAGAAATGCATCAGGCTATAAGAAATTGTAGCTATACCACTAGAAAGAATATACTTAATTTCTAATTGAGAAGTTAGACAGTAGTGAGATAGTCATTCTATTTTGTAATGCCAGTTTATAATGCCAGTTTTTTGAAGGAAAAAAGCACTCAGTATATAAACTGACATCTTAAAATGAAGGATTAAACAATGTTTGGTATTTTGCTTAACTTTAGAATGGCTATATTTAGGTTCTAGTTTTAAAATTTTCTAAGAATCTGGAAATATGTGTGTGAGTGGGGTGGGTAGGAGGTTTGGGCAAAGGAAGGCAATATCCTGAAGCCTGTAGCTAATTGCTTTAGACATTGGGTTTCAATTTAACCAAAGGTCTCCTTCTTCACTGTCCAATGAATGCAACACCAAAGATTTAAAAAAATACTTTTCTCCCATAGAGCCTCAGTGAGTGGGCGTCAGGATATTGTTAACACAAGATTCCGGGTATACAGCAGTTGGTTTTAGCAGAGTATTCAAACTACATTAAAATTATAACAACTATACATTCTGTATCTTCCCCTTCCCCCAACATATTTGGTTAGTATGTGTAGGGAATGCTTTTAGACCCTATTTGAAAAGCAGGGACTCACCAGGGTCAAAACACAGTCTTTCAGGCCTCTAGGCATTCATTACATGGGCTATTTCTTTTCCCTGAAAGTTTTACCCTAGCGGTACTTTTAACACTGTGATCTCAAGTTAGACATCACTTCTTTAAGGAGCTTTTACTAACCTTTCCCAACCATAATTCTCATAACAACCATTACTTGGCTCTGTTAGAGCACTTAATTGCTTGCTTTTAATTGCTTCTTTACCTAGCCTGTATGTTCCCTCCACACTTATCTAGTCACATATTATGTCTTGTCGAGTAGTTTTGGTTCATCTGAGAAACTTTGTTACCTAAATAACAAAGGACCACTCTGCCATCAAAACAGTGGTTCACCTATAGGTTCTATAATAGTATCTTCAGTTTAGGAAATTATCATGTCTTGTATATGCATTTTACATTTACAGATTAGGTTAGTCTGATGAATACTCAGCATCCTCACATGCTCTTTTTTCTCAGCTCTCTCATTATACACAGCACAGTGGAGACCTTGAATTTGTGGCATGTTAGTCGTATTTGTAACAAATATATTCCCATGACTTAAAGCTCTGAGAAGATAGAACATCAACTGGTAATCTATACAAGTTGGGGATATGCTTAGTAGGAAAAAATTATTTGTCAATAACATTTAGATGTTCTTTGGACTTCTATTCTCAGAGTTGGTTATGTTTAGTACTCTTTTTTTATTTTTAAGTTTTTATTTTATTGTTTGAGAAAAGGTAAGAGAGAGAGAGAGAGAGAGAGAGAAGTGGGGGAGGACCTAGGGCAGTCTCCATAGTTGTACATCAATAGTCGTGACATAGTTTCATTCCACACAGGTGGATGTGGAGCTGCGTGGGGTGGGAACTGAACCGAGGGCCTTTTGCATGGGAGGCCAGAATTTCACCACCATTCATGGTTACCAGTTGCATCGTAGTTCAGCATATGCGTTTTTATGGACCGGGGCCGGGATTTGATCCTTGGACCTCATGGTTGCAAGGCAAGTGCTCAGTCTGCTGAGCTATCCCCACACCCCTTTGTTCTGTACTCTTAAAATCTAAATAGTTACATTGAACATGCTGTGTTAACTTAATGGGTTGGTTGCTAGTCCAGGCACCAACCTCATGTGTCTGGTAGAACATGGCTGGTCTCCTTTTCCTGGGTCACATTCAGCATAAGGCAATCATGTTATCAGGTAAAACTGCCTTGCAACTCATTTCTACCAATTCCTACAACTTGTTTAGAGCCATGGTTTACAAAACACAAATTTCAATGGCCCTTGGTAAATTGGCTAGGAAAGTGCCTGCAGGACATTTGCAGCCTCTGAGTCATGTCTTAAGGACCCAGAAATGTCTGACTATAATGTCCAGGCAGCAAGAAATAAAGTCAGCGATTTACCAGTTGAGCTTTGTTAGCTGGCTGACTAACCTGCTGTTTTTCTAGAATAGTCTGGCATGCGTGTTATAACAAGGCACTGATTAAAAATATGATTAATTAGGTTTTGGTGGAAAATGCTCACAATGTTCTGTTTGAAAATGAAATGACTCAAAGCTGACTTTTTAATGTGAATAAAGTCAACGACATTGCCCTAGACATGCACTAAATCAGTGGTAGACTCACCCATAGCTTTATCAAGCTGTTAGGAGTTCAAACCTGACATCAGTGACAGCAGGCAGTTCTAGGGTGAGCTTCAAGATGACGTGTTTCACAAATCCGAGTTCCAAGGCACAGTGACAATACTTACGGGCATTTGTAATAGTGCAATTTTAAGACCACAGGAAAAAATTATCAACTATTGTCCAAATTAATGAAATTTAAACTATCTCATATAAAAGTAGTTTTGGGAAGTATGTACCTGTCACATATAATAAAGGGAATGATAGCTATGGCTGCTGAAGGGGATGGCAAGTTTCTCTTGATTAGAAGTCACTAAAGTCAATGAACCATTCTGAAATAAAGAGTGAAAACTACAAGTATTGACCTTCCTTTAAATTTCCTGTTATAAACCAACATGTTTTTATTTTTCAGATTTTTTTTGTTAAAATGCACTTGAAAAATTATTATTGATGCTTATGGTATGAAGAATATGGAAAAAAACATTAAAATAGCTAGTCTTCTATCTTTTGTATTTAACTAATGTGTGGTATAAAGTAAACACTTTATTCGTCAGTTTATTTAACAAGTGGTTATTAAACACCTACTATGTGCAAAAATGATGATAAGTGGTGGTGACTCACTGGTCATCAAGATGTGGTACCTGACCTAAATGAGGTTGGAGGGGACATACAGTCCAGGTAAAGAAGAAATTACAATGGTGTATACTGAGGGTCCAAATAGGAAAGGCTCTAGGGAAAAAAGTGATGTCTATCTTGAGGTCGGAATGTTAAGAGAAAGGTGGAAGCAAAGGAGATTTTAGGGAAAGGGATTGCCAGGCAATGCCTGGTGGCCTGAGTGATTTTATTTATTATTTATTATTATTATTGTTTTTGGCTTTGGAGACAAGGTGAGTTGCAAAGATATTAAGTTTGGGAATAAGGAGGATTATGGCCAGAGCAAATATATGAACGCAGTTTTGGACAGTGTTTGAAGTGTTAGGGCAGATCTGTTTCCTGTGGAGAACAGTATGAGGAGACTCGAGAACTAATTTGTTAGATTTGTTTTCACTGACAACAGAGAAGTTAATATTGACATGATGAAAAGGAAAAAGTGTCATTTGAGTTGACCATCATTACCTTTAAACTATCAGAATTTGAACATATATTTGAAGCACTCAAAAGATCTTTATTTATATTAGGTAGGATGGGTGGTGGTAGTAAACTTAATTTTATCTTGATCACATATATTGTTTTTCTGCTTATACTTTCTAATAAGTCAGGTGAGTGACTCTCAGTATTTTGGCAAGGGTATGGTGTGGCTAACATATAGGACATGTCAACAGAGATTAACCATGAGGTATTGGGCTGGAGAGTTAAGCAAGGGACAAATAATGGAAAGTATCTCCCTGAGGAGTTCAGACTTTACCTAAGAAGGATGTGACATTTGTTTTTTGTTTTCTTGTGTTAGAAACATCACTTTAATAGCAGCTGGCAAACTGAGAGGATGGGGAAAGGTTTGTGGCAGTGTGAAAGTGTAGGAGATGGTTATAAGTTATGAGGAAAGTCCAAGTTAAGGGTATGCAAGGGTAAATGAGGAGGAAAGGAAGAATTTGAGTTATATAAGAAAGATAGAATTGAACATGTGACACGAGTAAAGAAAAAGTGTCAGTGAAAACTCCTGGGCTTTTGGTTTGGGAGACAAGGTCAATTTCAGACATCATGCTTGGGAATAAGGAGAATCATGGCCAAGCAATGATATTCATATGAATTCAGTTTTGGACAGTGTTTGAAGTGTTAGGGCAGATCAGTCTCCAAAATGGATTACAGTTATGTCATTAGATGAAAGATGATAGTTGAAGGAGAAGATTGTGTATGCAGAAAGGATAGAATTCGGGTGTATGTGAATGCTGAGGCTATATGTAGGTGATCAATGTGTAATATCCTCTTCCCATATAATGTTTGAAACCAATGAGTAGTTGGACACAGGAATCAGTTACAGATGGAATCATTACCTAGATTACCATGATTGGACAACATTGCTCTATTACTGAGGCCAAAGGTGCTGACAGAATTTCACCCAGTAGTTAGATAGATAATGAACCAGCTTTTCTTATCCTCAGGTTCGCACCTGTGGATTCAACCAATGTAATTGAAAGGAGTATTTTCACATTATCAACCATAGATTTCAAACTGCGGATCTTCAACCAGATCGAAAATGCTCTTTTCAATCCTTGTATTCAAAAGGGCTGACTCAATTGACCCTTGAACAATGCAGAGTTAGGGGCACCAGCCCCTAAAATCTGTAAATCCATGTATAACTTTTGACTCTATAGTCAGTGCTTTGCATTCTCAGATTCAGCTGATCAGAAACAGTATTTTCCATCTGGGCTGGAAATATGTGGTTGGTAATGCAAAAATACTGTTTTCAACTTGTGTTTGGTTGAATCACCAGGTGCGAAACCAACGGGAAGTATGACTATATTGAAAAAAATCTGTAGGTGGACCTGCACAGTTCAAACCCATGTTGTTCAAGGGTCAACTGTATAAAGAAAAACCAAAACAAAACAGTTTTAATCCTGAGATTTCAACATGGAAAACAAATTAATGGGAGTGTTAAGATAAATACTCTTAAGATCTTGAGTCAATTTCTTGTGTCTTAGGTTTGTTTATTAGTAGATCTAAGCACAGTGGTTTCTTCTGTGTAGGTACAGACTTTCACACTTGGTTTGACCCGGATTCTGTAAAATGGACTGAACAAGTTCTTAAAAAATGTAATTTGGCTGCCTATGAAGATCAAATTAATTGTACTATAATCCTGATATTTCCATTGCACTTTGTGTAAGCAATATGAAAATGTGAGTTGAGACTTAGATATCAAGAGATTGGGATTTGGGTCTTACCTTTGCCTTACAGAATTGAATAACATTATTTAACCTAGTCCTTCTAGAATGGGGCTAATAATATATACACATTCTACATAGTATCCTGCAGTGATATTGGAAGGATGCTATAAATCATAAACCTTTGAACTAGGGTTGGAGGCTCTCTGAATCTCATCATTACTGTCATTGTCAGTTGGGGATGCCAGTAAAAACACATTCTCATGAACCACGTTTCTTGGATCTTTCTGCTGTGAAAAATTGGGAAATCAGTCAGACGTCCCTATTACTTGTGTGAAATATCTGTTTTGAAGAACCCTGCCGCTTAAATTACAGGGCTTCAGTGTAAGAGCCAGACATCTTTACATTGAACTATGTACTAGGGCAACTATGTTAAAATCTTTTGACTTATTTAAAACATAGCTCCACATTTTACTCAGTGCAGTTATAGTTTCCTTCATCGTGATGTAGTGTATGCTCTTGAGGGGGCTGCACCTGGGCCATCTGTCTGCAGTTTCTTCTGCTCTCTCACTTGGAAATTGCAAGATGGTATATATCTCCTTAATTGTCTCTTGACAGATAACTTAAGAATACCACAGCAGCTCTGGTCTCCCAGAACAAGCAGAAAATAGTCTTGTAGGCATTTGTAATTTACAGCATCCTGTGTCTCTAAAAAATCTTTGATACGAATATCTGTGCATTTTGAAATTTTTGTAATTTCTCTTACCCGCTAGATTTTAATTCACAGAATGGTATATGCTTCTGACTGTATAAAAAACTAGCAACAGTATACAATCTAGGTTTTCAAGAATATGCTTGAAAAAATAAAATGCTGATGCTGTGGTAATAAAATCAGATTGAAAAACTGCTTACTTGCTCTTTACCATTCTGTGTGCCCACATAAACACAACAGAGCACTGAGGTTCTATTAGGTGCCATTTGGCTTGGTGTTAATTATATAGTATCCTTAGGCATTCACTAGTCAATACAACCCAAATACAATAGCCCTCATGCCCAAGTCATCTATAGTGCTCAACTATATGTATGTTTTAAGAAACAGGTTGTGAAAGAACCATGTCAAGTTTTAAATTACTTAATGTAAGGAAAATGCTTATTATCATGATAATGATAGATCTGATACTGGCTCCCAAGTCTCAGAGAATATTCACACACACATGTATATCCCTCACCTCTCACTCCCACGAAGTCCACCTCCAGGGTCACCTAAGTTGGCCCACAGGCAGATTTTCTGGAGAGAAAAGCCAAAAGTCACAGAGCTTTGTTCCTCTCTCAAGCTCAGCAATAGAATAAGCCATTGTGTTTTTTCCCGTGAAGAAGAATAGAAGAAGCTGGAGAGAAACTGGAAGTGTTGCTCTGGGTAAACGTCCTTTACATGGAAACATGAGGTCTGAGCATGTGTGCCTTCCAATAACCAACAGAGCAGAGGAAGAGAAGGCAGGAGAGTAACGTGATGACCATATTTGCCCCAGCTACATGTTCTCACGTCATTGTGCATAAATTTTCATAGCTTTTGGTTATTTATAAGTGCTTATCTCATGCTTGTCTTCCCCCTCAGCTCACTAAAGTGACGAGAGGTCACTTTAATATCTCCAATCCTTAGCCCAGTTTCTGGCACCCTGTGCACACTGGGCTGACAAGATAATAGGCTTTTCTTCCATTTACCCTCCATAACACTCTTGGAAATGGCCCTTTATTGCAACCTACAATAAGTGGGCATTAAAATTATTTCAACTTTCTTTTTTTTTTGAAAAATTTTATGACTTTATTTGAGCCAAACTGATGGCATATGCTGAGAGCAAGCTCTTAAATGCTCTGGAGAATAACAGTTTTGCAGTTTTTTTTTATGCATTTGAAATTAAGGAGGGAACAGAAGGAAGATTGGAGAAAGCAAGGTGGGGATTGGGTTGCAGGATGCATCTAAGATTATGTGCTCTTTTAAGGCTTAATATCGCCTTCGAGGAGTATTTCTTGTGGCATATAATTTTATATATCTACCTAACTAGATATAATCCTGAGCTTTTCTTTAATCTCTGTTTTTTTACCCATAATAACATTTAAGATACCTCCTGGGTTTAAAAACCTGACAGTCTGAACATCTAACATGTTCTTCCATAGATTTCAATGTTAGCCGATTGGAACTTATTTTCTCCAGTTGAGTTTAATAAGCCAAAACCACATTTTTCTTCATACTCCTTTCAGGTGAGATAGATATACATCCTCTGTAGTGCTTACACCCTTAGGCAACAAACAAACAGACAAAAACCAAACAAAAATGACAGTTTTACTTTATGAGCTCAGTGATTTATAATTATCAATAATGTTAATGATTACAGCAAGAACACTATCAAAAGTCCTTTACAAAGAATTTTCTTCTAGAATTCTCTCATTTGGAATCTCAGGGTATTAGCCTCTCAAATCATAGTCTTGATCTTGTTTTGCTGAATTATTTCCTGTATAGTTATTATCTCTTCTTGCCTTTTTATTAATCTCCTTATTTTCCTTTCCCTGTCCCTCTCTTTTTTCTGTTATCACTAAATCCAAGGTCTCTTATTCCCTCCACTCGTTGCAAAGACACACTTTAGTTACTTTTTGGCACACATGTGCACCACACTCGTGGGCTGCATGCGGCCTTGATAATGTTTCCATTTTTTCCTTTGCAAGCATGATTATCCCTTGTCCTTTACTGAGGGCTTCGTTGCCTGCAAAAACCTCATCCCTGTAATTCTAGGAGCCTTTTACTTCCCTGGGTATTTCTGACTTGCATTTTGGCCAAATGTGTCTTACAAAGTCAGCAGGCTTCTTCCAAATATTATCATTAAGTGTTTCCTGTGTGAAACCCTGTCCTTTCCAATGTACTTAGAAGAAGGAAATAGAGAAAACAACGTGGGTATTTGTATAGGATCTTTTCGTCTTACAGCCAACTGCTTGTGAATCCTTACACGGATTCAGCCAGAATAAAGTAAACTGCTGATGGTTTTGGGCAAGTGGCTGTTAAGATGTTTGAAGTCTCTTCTAAGGTTCCATAGGGAGTGTGATCAGTCTTGCATGACCTCCACAAAGCTGTTTGAGGTTATTCCCTTGATGTCAGGGAACTCGAATAAGTTTCAAGAATTCAAGGCATTATTATGCCCTTTGCACAGTGGAGAAGTACAAAGCATGCCAACCACCACCTACACCTTTAGGTCTTTAGGTAACTTTTGGAAAGAAGTCAATAGCTCTGCAGAGTAGCTTAGTTCTGGGAAGAATTGAGGTGAGGGTGGAAACTGACAACTGATACATACTTTTCAGGTCCTACGTTTCTAAAACGGGAGGGTGGAGTGATTCTGGGGATGAAACAATAATTTTTAAGTGGGCACGATGAGTAAGAAAGAGACCAGGAAAAATTTGAAAAGCAACTTTGGATTTAAGCTACTAATAGAAAAAAAGAAATGTTGGTATAGAAGTCATGATTTTTTATTGAAACTTAAGTCTTAGAAGACTCAAGAGAGAAAAATCTTTGGGTTCATTTTATTTCCATGAACATATTATATAATTTTTGTTTGTTCCCTAGAGCTTTTGTTTTGGTCCAGAGGATATATTTATTAAGGTATATTTAGTAGGTATTTCTGAACTTTTCTCTGAAAGTCTATTTACATTTAACATAATTTAAAATATTACTGACATGCTTGACTCTTTTCTACTCTGAGTATGTGATTTTTGCTCTAATAGTCTTCAGATGTCTCTTCACCTGAGGGGAGATTAGGATTTATTATGGTAGGAATATAAATAGCATGAATATAAAATCATTGAGCTTTTTTTTTTTAAAGATTTATTTGACAGAGAGACAGATGGAGAGAGACAGAGAGAAGGGGGAGGGCCCAGAGCAGTCTCCCTTGTTGACAGCATTAGTTTTCCATATAGTTTCACTCCACAGGTGGGCGCAGGGCTGCGCAGGGCAGAAACTGGGCCGAGGGCTTCCACATAGGCCCCGGCAAGAACTGAACTGGGGGCACATCCCAGTTCAGCATATGGGTCTGCATGGGCCAGAGCCGGATTCGATCCCTGGTCTCTGGGGCTGCAAAGTGAGCGTTTAACCCACTGAGCCATCCCAGCTTTCCCTCATTGAGCTTTTGACATGCAAAATAGCATTAATCAATAAGATCATTTCTTTTCCAATCAGATCATTTTCTTGAGTTTTTCTAAAATGTATTTTCCCCTTTTAAAATGTCCACCTTCAATTCTTGAAAAACTGTCTCAAAGAGTTCTCCAACTGTGTAGAGTGAATACCTTAGGACCCAGAAAACTGGATGCAGCAAGAGGAGAACATAAGAGAGGGAAAGTACATTCCTTCTGGGCTTGGGTATGATAAAATGGAAGAGAGGAGGCAATGAAGAAGACCCAGGTTTTAGGTTTGTGTGTTCTGATTTTCCTACCACTTGTAGAAAGAATGTTGTGAGAAACAGAGGAAAAAGAGCTGCTACAGTCATATGACATTAAGACTTTGGAAAAGAGACTGCTTCTTATGGGATATCCACCTTAAACGTGGTATTTGAGGACACAGTGTGTCTTAGAAGGAGCTGAAGATGTGGATGATTTTCAGGGGCATTATTCTTTTTGGGTGAGGTAACTCTAAGTTAAGGCTGCCTGGGCCTGATCTGAACGGAAGTCTCAGACAGTCTTTAGGAAAGTCTAATGAATCTGTGGTAGCAGGAGCTTTTCAGGAGCTTTCATGAACAGAAAGAGTGGATCTCACACAGTAGTGTAGTGTTCAGCAACATTGCTGTAGAGACCACAGAAGCAAGAAAATACTAATGCCCAGCCTCTAGCCCTTTCCCTGACCATTCACATGAGGTCATGTGAATACTCATCCTGCTTACACGTTTAGATACTCGCTACCTGAAAATCTGTGTGTGTGTGTACTTATTTTCTAAAGAGACATGAGAACTACTAAAGGGTCTACTCAAATTATTAGGTTGGACTACGTTTAAACTATATTGAATCTCCCACCCTCTTCTCTCTTCATCTCCTTCCTTCCTTCCTTCCTTCCTTCCTTCCTTCCTTCCTTCCTTCTGCCAAGTAACCAGTGGTGGGCTTTGGAGGAAGACCAGATTTATATTTTGTGTTCCTTATTTCATTCTTCTAGGCTAGCATTTCCATCACTTTTAGTAATAAACCTCTTTCTTAAAGGTGTCCTAATCCACTGTTATGCCTTTGTCCTATGAAAACATCTGATAAACTTATAGTTGACAATAAAGTGATACTAATAATATTTTACATCTTTCTGAAATATTTGCATTTAAAATAAGGTCCAAAGCTAAATTCGAAGAAAGAGAGGCAACCATAAACTTTCAAAGGGAAGCTGGGATCACTCAGTGGGTTAAGCACTCGCTTTGCAGCCATGGGGACCAAGGATCGAATCCTGGCCCCGACCCGTGTGGACCCATATGCTGAACTGAGGTGTGCCTCCCATGTGGCAGGCCCCCAGCCCAGTTCCTGCCTTGTGCAGCCCCTGCCCACCTTGGTGGAATGAAACCATGTTGAAAACTGATGATGTATAACTATGGAGACTATTCTGGGGCTTACCCCTTCTCTCTGTCTCTCTCTGTCTTTGTCAAAAACAATAAAATAAATCTTTAACAAATTCTTTAAAAATTAAATAAATAAATAAACTTTCAGGCTTCTTGGGTCAATTGAACAAGCATTTAGTCAGTGGTTTTTCTCTCAGAACTCAGCACATGTGCATATTCTGAGATGGGGAGTGAAGTACCTATAACATAACCGTTATTCATTCTAGACCACAGGAATTCCCATTATTTCTGAAGTTCTTTTTTTCATAAAATTCAAAGCATTTGTCTGGGCAGTGGTACTCGGGAGCAGCTCGGAGTTTGCCAACCATCTGGGAACAGGTGCCAAGTGTGAGGCAGGGAAGGAAAGGATCTGATCAGAAGAGACAGAACTGGCCCCGGTCTTCACCCCGGGGGTTTGCGGCACATCTCAGATGAGGCGTCAGCAAGATTGTGTTTTGCTGCTTCCCTGCTGAGAAGCAGAAATCAATGTCATCAATCTGGTGTGTGTGTCTCTGTGTGTGTGTGTGTGTGCAAGTGTTTGTATGTGTGTGTGAAGGAAGATGAGGGGCTTGAAATTTAGAGGGGGAACATCTTTAGATATCTTTAGCCTTTCCAGATAAAGGTTGGAGAAATTTGTGATGGTGTGAATCATTGTTCATTATCACAAAGAGCAAGTCTTCATCTGTTATTTGGCCTTAGTTGAATGTGAAAAACAAATCTCAAGCTCCAATTAAGAGAATTAATTAATAATTAATATGAACATAGTAAACAACATAGGAAGAGTGAAGCAGGTTGTTAAAGTAAGTAAACAAATATTTCTTGTACTGAACATGTGAGCAGATGTTTTGTCTAGAATGGATGGAATTTCCAGATTATCATTACCAAGAATTCTATGTATTGGAAAAAGGACAAAGAGTTCACAGCATGTATTAAAGCAGTCTTAGGGAAAGCCAGGATGGTTTAGGGGGTTAAGCGCTCACTTTGAAGCCCCGAGGACCGAGGATCGAATCCCGGCTCTGGCCTAGGCGGACCCACATGCTGAACTGGGGTGTGCTTCCCGAATGTGATGAGGCCCCCAGTTCAGTTCAAAAAAATAAAATAAAGCAGTCTTAGGCAAAATAACTTTTAAGCAGTTGGCATATTGCAAAAGAAAGTGCCTTTTCATGGAAGTTATATACGTGTTATATAATTAACACAGATTTAGGACCATTGGCCTAGAAAAGTGATTTTGTGTGTGAGCTTTGGGATCAGAATGTCCTGGATTTCAATTCTGGCTCAGTCTCTTTTACTGATCGAATGACTTTAGTCAACTCAAAGTCTCCATGAGACATTCTCATCTGCAAAAATATTACTAACACTTAGCAGAGGTCTCCAAACTTTTCAGCCCGCAGGCCGCTTTAACTATCAAACAGCAGTTTGGGGGCTGACTACACACTCGAGGTCCAAATAAAAAAGAATCAAAACATACATGTTCTTTTTAATTATTTATTTAATATTATTTTATTCAGATAAAAAGGTCTCCACGGGAGAAAGCTGGGATGGCTCAGTGGGTTAAGCGCTCGCTTTGAATCCCCAGGGACTGAGGATCGAATCCCTGCCCCGGCCCATGCAGATCCACATGCTGAACTGAGGTGTGCCCCCAGTTCCGTTCTTGCCGGTGCAGCCCCATGCCCACCTGTGGAGTGAAACATATGGAAAACTAATGTCAACTGTGGAGACTGCTCTGGGCCCTCCCCCTTCTCTCTGTCTCTCTATTTCTCTGTTTCTCTCTATCAAAAATCAATAAAAAAAATAAATCTTTAAAAAGGTCTCCACAGGCCGGATGAGAGGGCCTTGTGGGCCGTATTCGGCCCACGGGCCGTAGTTTGGAGACCCATGTTATAAAGTATTGCTTAGACTCTCAGATTTTAATTTATACCATTGACAAGAGAATCATGAGAGACCAGGAGTAAGTCTTTCACTCTAGTCTAATTGTATTCATGTTAGAGGACCAGGCCCAGTGTGGTTTGTTATCACACACATGCTCTCGTGTAAGGATATGCGTGCACATACACATAAACATATACACATACACAGAACTATAAAGGAGTTGAAATTTCAGAGAAGTACATTCAGAAATGACTCAGGTTGATAAGTGCCATGAAAATAGAGCAGAAAAGAGGTATAGGAAGTATTGGTGTGTGTATGTGTGTGTGTGTGGGGGGGCGTTATATATAAAAATATAATTTTAAATAGAGGCACTTAGGAAAATTTCTGTAGGCAATAAAGTATTAAGCCATTTGAATAGTTGGAGGAAGAGTGATATAGGAAGAGGACCTGCAAGTACAAGGTGCTGTGTGTGTTGCAGGAGCAATAAGGAGACCCCTGCATTGGAATGGAACAAGTAAGGTGGACTTTGGACATAGTAGGACATGGGATCAGAGCAGTAGAAGGAGTTGGATTATCTAAGGCCTTGCAGAAGAACATTCTGAGGATTTTGGTTTTTCCTGCTACTGAAGTGAGATGCTATTACAGGGTTTTTATTTGTTATTTTTTTTATGAGACAGGGTCACTTTGGCTGCTGCATTGAGAAAAGAATGTAAAGGGGCAAAGATAAGGGAAAGAAGACTTGTTAGGAGACCATTGCAATAATCTATATAAGAGATAATAGATGTAGGGAAATGGGAAGCCTAAGAGTTACACTCAGGTAGTAATAGCACAGTGTACTGTTGGATTGATTGTGTGGTATAAGAGAATGAAAGGTTTTAGCTGAGGCCCCTGGAAGCTTGGAGGTGATATGCATTGAAACAAGGAAGACTTTCAGAGGAGAATGTTTGAGGGAGAAGATCAAGAACTCACGTTTGGACATGTTAAGCTTTAAATGCCTATTAGACATCTAAGTGAAGTTATTGAGTAGGTGTTTGGGTGTGTGAACCTGAAGTTCAGAAAAGATGTCCAAGCTAGGGTTATAAATTTGGGAATTATCAGCATATAGATGACACATAAAGCCATAAAGCTGGATGAGATCATCCATGGAACAAGTATAGACAAAGAAGAGAAATGGACAGAGGAATTAACAACAGACTATATCAATATTAATACACTGGGGAGAAGAGGAGGAACTGGTGATAGAGGCAGAAAAAAAATGGCCATTGAGATAAGAGGAAAGGCAAATGAATGTGGTTTGCAAGACATTAGGTGAGCAAAACGTTAATGTGGGCAGTGGAGTGAAGAATTGTCTGAAACATCGCTCCAAGTCTAGAAAGACATCTGGGAATTGAGCCTTGGGTTTTAACAACTTGGAGGTAAACTGTGAACTAGGTAAGAGCATTTTTGTGGTAGAGGTAGTTGTGGGGGAAAAAAAAAGTGTATTGATCTTGCCTGTGATTCTTGGCACAGAGCTCCTGAAACCCTTGTATTTTCCTCAGTGATAAGAATACTGGGAGCTTCCTTTGTTCTTACGGTATATTTGGGCTTTGACTCCAGTTCTGACACAGAGCTGCTAAATCCCTTGGAATTTCCTGGGTGATAGGAGTGTTTTGAGATGACTCTGGGTGAGCTTCTGGCTGGCTCCTGGCTTGGAGAGGTTCTAGGTTGGTGAAAACATCCAAATGTCAGGAGGGTGCTGTACCCCACCTTGATGAAGACAGAAGCTTTTACACTTGGGATCTTCCCTTGCAGACCTCACCCTGTGTGTCCCTTCATCTCTATTCTTTATCGTCTCCTTACTGGGAAACAAGTGTCTCCTTGAATTCTATGAGCTGTTCTAGGTAATGACTGAACCCAAGAAAGTTATGAGAACCTGTTTATAGCTGTTCATCAGAAGTACAGGACAACTTGTGTGAAAGTTTAAGTTGGTTTCCAGCTTCCAAATTCCCACTGGTCTTCAGTTCCTTCTGAATGACTCAAAATGTCTCTATCTATGAATCCATTTTGTATAGACATTCATTCCTGCTTTAGAGGAAAATGTGGCTCTCTTCATTCCTCACTTTCAATCCTCCACTCTAGATTTGCCTATGTTCAATTAGGATATTTCATCCTCTCACTTCTTGCCTCTATTCCTAATTCAACCGTCTCTAGGTAACAGTCTTTCCTATAATCAAACTCAAATATTACTGTGCAATTCTTCCCCTACCTGCATTTTATTATGGGTATTCTAGAAACAGTTTCTTCTATTTGTGGTGGAATCCATGTTCTTTGCCTCCATCAGCACTTTGCACAACACTGTAGGTCCTTGTCATAAGTGATGCCTAACTTTGGCTTCCCCATGAACCCTTCTTTAATAAAGGATTTTCCTATCTCTATTTCCAATGTGTCATGAGTTTGGAAGTGGGAGCAACCAGTTCCTTAGTTGCCTAATGCTCTTCCTAGGACATTACAGTTGACTGTTGTTCTAAACTCCTCCTTTTTAAGATTCGAGTATTCCAGCTAGATAAAAATCTACTTTCCTTTCCAATAAACTGGGCAATGAGGTGTTTATCAAGGACATTAATATACACACTGTATGCTTCCTTTCTATTCCTATTCTTGTTATGGTCTTCGTGACTTCATCATCATAAATAATTATTCTTATTTATTTATTTATTATTTTATTTTATTATTATTATATATATTTTTTGAACTGAACTGGGGGCCTCACTGCATTTGGGAAGCACTCCCCAGTTCAGCATGTGGGTCCGCCTGGGCCGGAGCCGGAATTCGATCCTCGGTCCTCGGGGCTTCAAAGCGAGCGCTTAACCTTCGGAGCCATCCCAGCTTTTCCTAAATGATTATTCTTACAACTAACCTCAAAGTTTTTTTCATCCTCTCATCCTCTCTCTCTCCCTCCCTGCATGTCTCCCTCCCTTTCTTCATCTGTCTTTGTCTCTCTCTCTGTTGCTCTCTCTCCCTGTTGCTCTCTCTCCCCTCCTTTCTTCTTTCTTTTCCTCCCTGTTCTCTCCTTTCTTTTCTCACTTTTTCTTTCTTTTTAACTACTGAGGCTTAATTGATGGATAATAAACTGCATATATATTTAAAGATTTATTTATTTATTTATTCATTTTTTGACAGAGAGACAGACAGACAGAGACAGAGAGAAGTGGGAGGGCCCAGAGCAGTCTCCATAGTTGACAGCATTAGTTTTCCATATAGTTTCACTCCACAGGTGGGCACAGGGCTGTGTGGGGCAGGAACTGGGCCGGGAGCCTCCCACATAGGCCCCGGCAAGAACAGAACTGGGGGCACATCCAAGTTCAGCATGTGGGTCCGCCTGGGCCAGAGCCGGGATTCGATCCTCGGTCTCCAGGGCTGCCAAGCAAGTGCTTAGCCTTCTGAGCCATCCCAGCTTCCTGATATATTTAAATGGTACAGTCTAATAAGTGTATGAGTTATCTATTTCTTCATAACAAATTATCCCCATAACTCAGTGATTTAAAAGAACGTTTCTTATCTCAAAGTTTTTGGGGATCAGAAATCTAGAAGTGGCTTAACTGAGTTCTCTGGCTCATGGTTTCTCACAAGACTAAAATCAAAATGTTGGCCAGAGCTACAGTCATCTTAAAGCACAATGGAGGGTGGTTTCACTTTGAAACTCACTCACAGGACTGTTGGCAGGTCTCAGAGATCCACTTCCAAGTTCGCTCCTGTGGGCTGTTAGCTGGAGATATCAGTTCTTCACCATGTGAACCTCTCTATGACAATTTGCTTTCCCCAGAGCAAGGTTTGAAGAAGGGTGAGAGGGAGGAAAGAAAAAGGAGGAGGAGGAGGAGGAAGGGAGAGATGAAAAGAAAAAAAGAAAGATAGAGGGAGAGAGGGCGGGGTGGGGAGAAAGATAAAGAGGGTGGGGGAAGAGCTGAGGCTGAAGCTATACTCATTTTTGTAAACTAATCTTGGAAGTGACAATTTATCATGTGTACCCTATATTATTTGCTAAAAGTGAGTCACTAAATGTACCCTATACTTAAGCAGAGAGTGTTCCACAAGGGCATGAATACCAGGAGGTGAGGATTGTTAAGGAACCATCTTAGAGACTACAAAGAATTATGACATGAGGACACCATGAAACCACCACCACAATCAAAGTGACTTCCATTTCCACCACGACCTCCAAACTTCTGTCCTGCCCCTTTAGAATCCATTCCTTTTTCAACCTACTCTTTCCTGGTAAGCACTGCTCGACTTTTCTCTGTTACCATAAATTAGTTTGAATTTTCTGGAATTTCATTTAAATGAAATCATACAGTGTTTATTCTTTTAGGGATGGAGGTTTGGCTTTTCATTCAGCATAATGATTTTGAAATTCATCCATGTTGTTTATATCAGTAGTTTATCTTTAGTTATTACTAAGCAATACTTTATTTTATGGCTACACCACAGTTGGTTTGTCCATATACCTGGTGATGGACACACTTGGAGTTTTCAGTTTGAACTGTTATGAGTAAAGCTGATATGAACATTTGTATACAAGTGATAGTTAATTTTAAGTGTCAACTTACCTAGGCTATGGTGCCCAGTTGTTTGGTCAAATGTCAGTTCAGATGTTGCTGTGAAGGTATTTCTAGGTGTGATTAATGTTTAAATCAATAGATTTTAAGTAAAACACATTATGTTTTGTACCGCGATGGGCCTCCTCCAATCAGTTGAAGGCCTTAAGATCAAAGTCTGGGGGAAGCCGGGATGGCTCAGTGGGTTAAGCGCTCACTTTGCAGCGCCGGGGACTGAGGATCGAATCCCGGCCCTGGCCTGTGGGGACCCATGTGCTGAACAGGGGAGCTCCCCCAGTTCAGTTCTCTCTCTGTCTCTGTATCTCTCTCTCTCTCTCTCTCTCTGTCAAAAACAATAAAATAATAATAATAATAATAATAAAGATCAAAGTCTGAAGTTTCTAGTAGAAGGAATTCTCCTTAAAACTGCAGCATAGATACCCTATTTGAGTTTTTAGCCCTTTGCCTTGTGGAATTCAGACTCAACACTGCAACATTACCTGAACAAGAAGTTCATCTGGACTAGACATCAGCTTATCATACAGATTTAAGACTTGTCAGCTCCTATAGTTATACAAGACAGTTCCTTAAAATAAATCCCTTCTTCCCACTATTTTGGTACTGACAGTGGTTCTAGTGAAGCAGAATCCCAAGAATGAGTTTTCTGAATTTGCTTCCCAGGTTTCTAGAATTGGTTCTCTAATCTTTTTAGATTTAAAGGCACTAATGACAGTACTTCCAGTAGTAAAACAATGTGATTAACATTAAAAAATGTATATTTATTTTTTGAGAGAAGGTATTGAGAGAGAGAGAGAGAGAGAGAGAGAGAGAGAGAGAGGGAGAGAGAAGGGGGGAGCGCCCAGAGCAGTCTCCATTGTTGTACATCATTAGTTGTGACGTGGTTTCACTCTACACAGGTGGATGTGGGGCCATGTGGGACAGGAACCAAACTGGGAACCTCCTTGGTACATGTAGGTAGAAAGAGAGAGCAAGCTGTCTGATGTTTCTTCTTTACAAGAAAACCAATCCTATCAGATGAGGGCTCTACCTTCATGACTTCATCTAACCCTATTTCCCAAGGTCTCATCTCCAAACACCATCACATTGAGTGGTAAAACTTTAACATGTAAATTCTGAGGGGACACATTCAGTCTACTGATATTTTTTATCAAACTAATGAGTATAATGAGACTGGATGATTGTTCTTAATTATGCTGGACAAAGTTTTAATGGTCGTATTGGGAATGGTTTCTTTCTTTTATCTTTTCTCTCTCTCTTTTTAAAAAAGATTTATTTCACTGTTTTTGACAGAGACAGAGAGACACACAGAGAGAAGGGGGAGGGCCCAGAGCAGTCTCCATAGTTGCACATCATCAATTTTTGACACGGTTTCATTCTATACAGGTGGGTGGGGTTGGCGCAGGGCAGGACCTGGGCTGGGGACCTCTCGCATAGGAAGCTCACTCCTGTGAGAACTGAACTGGGGGCCACACCCCAGTCTAGCATGTGGGGCCACATGGGCTGGGGCTGGGACTTGATCCCCGGACCCAGGGCTGCAAAGTAAGCATTCAGTCTGCTGAGCCATCCCAGCACCCCTTTTCTCCCTTTTTATTATGAAGTTATTTTATTGTTTTTGAGAGAAGGAGAGAGAGAGAGAGAGAGAGAGAGAGAGAGAGAGAGAGAGAGAGAGAGAGAGCGAGAAGTAGGGAGGACGCAGAGCAGTCTCCACAGTTGTATATTATTAGTCGTGACTGGTTTCACTGCACACAGGTGGATGTGGGGCTGTGCAGGGCAGGAACTGAACTGAGGACCTTCAGCATGGGAAGCAAGAACCTTCACTGCTGAGCCACCTCAGGGGTTACCAGTTACACTGCACACAGTTCAGCATATGGGTTTGCACGGGCCCAAACCAGGAATTGAACCTTGGACCTCGCGATTATGAGGTAAGTGCTCAGCCGCTGAACTACCCCTGAATCCCTATTTTTCCTTTTTGTCAGCTCTGTATTCTTCATGGTGAGTTCATTACCAGGCAGGCCCTTCTCTTGTGCTGGCAGAGAACCTCTGTAGCCAAGGCTTGCTTGCCTTATGCCGTCTCTATAAGAGAGAGTGGCTCTTTCCCGATAGTTGGTAGACAGTTGGTAGATAGTTGGGGAGGGTTTTGATTGGCCTAGGCTGGGTCACATACTCATCCTTATGTTAATAATTGAGAGAGCGTTACTTTGATTGGCTGGCCCAGTTACATTTGGTTGATGGTTACTTTGATTGATCTCCTATCCCAGAGCTGTAGAGCTTGCTTAATCTTATAAAACCATGTGAATTTAGGAGGTGGGGAATTTTGCAATAGCATTATAGGAATTCAATTAACATCACCAACGAGAAAACAGATCCACAGCATCTTCTGTAAAGCCCCAGGCACTCATTGTTTCCCTCTCTGCTCTTCCTATAATGGTACATGCCTTAATTAAAGCCAGTATTGCATTAAAATTATATTAGTCCTATCTGATTCTCCCTGTGATTATAAATTCTACGAGGGCAGAAACTATTTATTTTCATCTTCCTATTTCTATTGCTTAGCATAGTTTTCAGTTTATAATAATGCTTAACAAATATTCATTACTAGATTGTATCTATTTAATTTTATCTAGTTAATTGCTCTCTTGCTGGAGTTCACTGTTCCTGAACACTAGATTTTCTTCCTGTGAGTAAATCTTTCTCAGACATCTTTTTTAAAAGACAAAGCTTTAAAAAAAAAAAA
>PVKE010013789.1:0-36001 GCA_004027555.1 Craseonycteris thonglongyai
TGTCAGAATTCTAGGAATTTATGACCTTGGCAAATTCCCAGAATGCATTAAACTATTGCTAGAAAGTTTTGTCTTCTACAATCGCTTCAAAGTCCATGGTACACGGAATTCCACCCCAGACATTGCGAGCGATCGACAATCGACCAAAATTGGCCTCGCGATCCACCGGCACACCTGCTCTATAGAATACAGAGAAGCAGGGATGGCTCAGTGGGTTGAGCGCTCACTTTGTAGCGCCGGGGACGGAGGATTGAATCCCGGCCAGGCCCGTGCAGACCCATATGCTAAACTGGGGAGTGCCCCCAGTTCAGTTCTCTCTCTCTGTATCTCTCTCTCTCTCTCTCTCTCTCTCTCTCTGTCAAAAAAATAAAATAAAATTAGAATACAGACATTAATGTACCAGTGGCCTCAGGCTGGTATTTTAGTCTTTGTCCAGCAGAGGGCACCAACACTCCAATAATTAGCCTAGACTAGAGTGTCTTGGCTTTAAAAAAAAACTGCAGTAGGTCAGGCCTGTAGCTTGTTGAGAGCTCTGGCAGGAGAAAGACTCAAGACTTAGAGGAGCAGGTTAGAGCACGTGGGGAGCAGGGGGAGTGTGAAGAGCAGGAGCACGGGGTAAAGAACACAGGCTTAGAGACAGACCCCTGGGGCTCACAACCAGTAATGGGAGACAGGAGAGTACTTCACACCCCAGAACCTGGTTCCCTTTTGTAAAACGGAGAAATAAGGGCACCGTCCAGGCTTGTCCAGAAGATTAACTGAGATACACTTTAGAGCGAGCTTGTCCAGCCTGCAGCCCACGGACCATCTGCAGCTCAGGACGGCTTTGAATGTGGCCCAACGCAAATTCATACTTTCTTAAAAGATGATGAGATTTTTTTGCATTTTTACTTTATTGTTGTTTTGTTTTTGTTGTTTTGTTTTGTTTTTCTTGAGAGAAGGCGAGAGAAAGAGAGAGAGAGAGCGAGAAGGGGGGAGGGCCCAGAGCAGTCTCCATAGTTGTACATCATTAGTTGTGACATGGTTTCATTCCACACAGGTGGACATGGGTCATGTGGGCTGTCACACATGGAAGGTGAAAAACTTCACCACCGAGCCATCCTGGTGGTTACCAGTTGTGTCAAAATTCAGCATGTGGGGGAAGCAGGATGGCACTCAGTGGGTTAAGCGCTCACTTTGCAGCGCCAGGGACCAGGGATCAAATCCCGGCCCCGGCCCGTGCAGAACCATATGCTGAACTGGGGAGTGCCCCCAGTTCAGTTCTCTCTCTGTCTCTGTATCTCTCTCTCTCTCTCTCTCTCTCTCTCTCGCTCTCTCTCTGTCAAAAATAATTTAAAAAAAAAATTCAGCATGTGGGGTTGCACAGGCCAGGGCCGGGGATTGAATCCCATTCCTTGCAATTGTGAGGGGAGCACTCAACTGCTGAGCTATCCCAGCATCCCATTTTTTGCGATTTTTTTTTTAAGCTCATCGGTTATCATTAGTGTTAGTGTTTTTTATGTGTGGCTCAAGACAATTCTTCCAATGTGGCCCAGGGAAGCAGAAAGATTGGACACCCTGAGCTAGAGAGTTCTCAGTACTCTGGAGGCCCTTAACACTCACAGGTGAGGTATTTGCCGCTCAGAGAGGTTTGTATACTTACCCAAGGCCACCCAGCAAGAATGAGGTGGGAAGAAATGGTGGTCTCTACGGATCCTAATGAGATTTCTGTGAGAATACAGCAAATTCTGCTAGAATAGAAGTGGTTCTGGGGAATGGAGACAGTTCTAGACAAGCGTGAAAGTTTGAGGGGCAAGATGCTCCAAGGCTGGTGAAGATTGTTGGAGTTAAGTGAGCCCAGACTGCCACCAGTAGTGGATACCAAGTACCCACGTAATAGCACACCAGGTGCACTTCTGTAATGTGGGAAATTAACATTTTAATGTGGAACTCAGCTTTCCCCTCCTCCAGTGGCTGCATGTGAATTTGTCATCTTAATAGAGTGTTTCAAGAGGCAGGACTTTTCCTTCAGCATCTATTTTGTGTTGCTGTCACTCCTGATTCCTGCCAAGGACTTATGTCAGGAACCAGGCCTGGCTTGAAAGCCAAGGCCAGTTCTATATGCTTCAAAAAATAAACAGAAGACCAGCGCTTTCTAGAGCAAGCGGCCTTGCTGGGCTGCGGGAGTGTCTGTCCAGAACCAGAGTGAGTGGGTTGCAGAGCACAGGCGGGTCCCCTGGCCTGGGCTGTGGCCCTGACCCTGAGGGGGACTATCGTCCGTGCTGTAGTGCTCCTGTTTCAGAAAGTGGCTGGTGTGGGACAGGCCTGGAGACTGGGAGAGGACCCAAGGGGTGGGGCCCTCTCGGCTTGCCTTTGTTCTTTACATAAGTAGCACCTGCAGAAGTGCTGTAGACCAAGGAAAAGTTGAACGGGACCAGACCTGCCCTGGTCTAAACCTGCTTCTGCTGGGGCCCAACGCCACCTTGGGGTTTCCTTGCCCCCAGTGCTGTCCACCAGGACGGAGCACCATAGAGGATCTGCTTCTCCCAACAGCAGCACATGGCCCCATCCCTGTCCCAGCTCAAACAGGATCTCCGCATTCGTTCTTGATGAAATTCCTCTGGGCACCTCCCATTCATGAAGCCAACTTGTTGGCCCCTTCATTCATCTGTGACTTCAACGTGTTCTGACACTTTTCCCCATGCCAGCCCTGTCCTTGGTACCACGGGTAGACAGGTGACTGTCAGGGCCTCTGCTATAACCTAGTGGGGACGGCAGGGGGCTGCAAGCTAGTGGAGGGCAGAAACAACTCTGTTGGAACGGATCCTGCGGTCTGGTGAAACGCCCCTCCCGCACCTGCAGGCTGCTGCGCCTGCTTGCTGCTTCGCCCCGATCTCCAGCGAAACGACTGAGCTGGACAGAGGCAACAGAAGGTCGGCTGGTGCAGACTCACCAACTGGCAAAGACCCAGAAGCAACGAGCAAGGCACGGATGGGAGAATCCAAAACAGCCATGAGCGGCGTGGGATGAGAAAGTGAGCCACTCGTATCAGGTGGGCCGCTGCCAGTGACACAGAGGGCATGGGGCTGAGAGTTTGCAGCCTGAAGCATGAATTACCCTCCATGGCCCCAGGACCCTAGACAGCAGGCCCGGCACTGTCTATAAAACTAACCCCAGGCAGGGAGCAGGGCAGGGATGGACAGGGCTAGAGTGGACACTAGGTCGTGCAGGTCTGAGGAACCCCTCTGACTGGATGTCGGGGGGTCTGAGCAGGGAGTTGGGGGAGGAGGCAGATTCTCCCTCTGCTAGCAGACCGCCAGCCAGGGGCCTCCAAACAGGTACTGCAGTTCCTCACACGACATCTGAGGCCACCCTTTGGGGCCTTCTTGCTTCTTTTAAGGGTGTACTACCAGTGGTATGGCCTGTCCCCCTACCCTGTCAGCCATACTCTGTCACCCCTAAAATGCAGATCTAAGCCTTTAGTCACAAATCTGACTATGACATGGTGTCCAGTGTGATATCAGATCCGACTGGCTCTAGCTCCGCTGTTCCTTTTCTAGGGCTAGAATCAGCTGTCAATGGTTGGCTTCCATGGGGTCTCTCAGCTTCTCCTCCCACTGTCAAATTTCCATCACTGGGTTGGCACGGTGGGTAGAGGACAATGTGGGCAGATCAGACTTGCGTGCACAATCAATTTGGCTTCTGACGGGCCTGTGGCCTTGGGGAGTGTCAGTCCCCTCACTGGGTAATGGAGGACAACTGCACCTGCTTCCGGGGCTGCTATGAGGTTTGTGTGGGGTGACAGGTGTGCCTGGCACTGGTGTGGAGGTGCCCAGTAAACATTGGTTAGATCTGAAAGCGTGAAGCCAGACTGCGAGGTACAGAACCTGTAGGTTTGAGGGGAACAAAGCCAGATCCTAACCCTTAGGTGAGAGGATTTTCTCTCCCCACCGAGTCTTGCTCCATGTGTATGTGGAGAACATGCCAAGGCTGGAAGCTGGCACTGCAGGTTGGAGTAAACTCAGAGAAAGCAAGTGCTCCTGAGGCAACCCTGAGTGCCAGCAGTGGGTCCTCGTGGGGGACGACTGCCAATGTTCTGCCCCAGGACACGACACCTGAGTGGGTGCTGCGGCTGATTTTCTGAGCTTCTTGGACACACAGGCAGCCAGCTGGGCCCAGCGTGCCTCCTGGGGCCAGCCTTATAGCTGCTGCTTCCGTTACGGAGGAGCCGGGCTCTGAAGGGAGCCACGTGGGCAGGGGACTCTGGGCAGGGATAGAAAAGGGGGGGACCCAGAAATATTGGCTCATGAATAGGCTGAGAAAGCAATGTGGAGCCGGGCGTTGGGAGGGGGGCTGGTGATCAGATAGTAATGGCATAGGAAGGAGAAACTGAATCCAGAACTAAGTTGCCATAGACAGGAAAGAGATAGAAAGCGAGAGAGAAGGGTAGAAAGATAGAGACTATAGCGTTGGAAACAATAGAAACAGAGAACGGAAGAAATAGACTTGCTACCGGAGGGAAACCGAGTTCGGGCTCATGCTGCCCGCGCCGCTCAGCCAATAGACCGACACAAGAGTTGGGTGGTAGAATAAACATTTATTGTCAGAACACCAGTGAGCTGAGAAGGCAGTGGGTTTCCACCCTCACAGACCACCTGTCCCCTCCAGCCGCGCTACTGGGCCTGACACCAGAGTCACTGCTGCGTTTAGCGGACAGAGCCAGCCGCTTCCTGCAAACCAAACCTCTGCATCCCAAGCTCCCCCAGTTGCAAACCAAATGTCCGTGACCCAAGTGGTGCTCCCCACAAACCAAAATTCCTTGTCCCAAGAGTTTCCCTCTACTTCCCCCCTCCTCCTTTTTGTAGCCCTCCCCTGTCTGTTGGGCCCATCACCAGCAATTGCCTTCACCTAGGCTAGCTTGCAGCTCTTTGTCAGTTGTGGTCAATTAGCAGCAATTAAGCCTAGCCTCTCAGCCCCTAGAGCCTTTGTCCTGAGGGAAGGGAGAGTCACCAGGTGCCTTGATTTACGACTGCCCTGGGTGGCCTCCTCCTTCTACAGCCCCCTCCTTCCTCACCCTGTTACAGATTCAAGAAAGGTTAAGCCAGAAAGTAGATACTCAGAGAGAAAAATAAAGTCATAGGAAGAAAAAAAGAGAGACTGCAAGATAATCAGAGGCAGAGAGGAAAGAGAATATAAGATAAGGAACACAGAGGAGCTAAATAGACCGTGTGCCCAAGACAGGAGCTGGGAGAGGGCAGAGCCAGCAGGGTCTTAGAATCTACCACATTCAACCTTCTCCCATTTTTCAGATGAGAAAACTGAGGCCCAGGACGTTGGTGACAGAATCAGGCTTAAAATACTGACAACAAAGATAGGGAAAGGAGAAAGAAACCTGCAGAAAAGCTGAGAGCCGTGTAGAAAGGAGAGAGGAGCAGGAAGAAGTGGGGGAGAGGGCTGGGGTCTTGCCCATAGGCCTGGAAGCTGTAGCAGAGACCAGGACACCCAGAGCGGGGACACCTGGCTTCTCCCTAAGCTGGGGTCTGGCGGTGGCAACAGACCAGAAGACCTCCCGCCTCATCAAAATCCCAGCCACAACCTGAGAAATGGGTATGGTGTGGGCTGAACCCATACTAACAGATTTCTATTTTTACACGTTCTCATCAGGCACAGGGATTTGGTTCCTCAGACCTCTTCAGATTAAAACCAGTAAGTCAAGAGGAAGCACACTGGAGTTGGGCATACTGGCAGGGCTGAGAAATGTTAGTGGGAAGCTGGGATGGCTCCGTGGGTTGAGCACTCGCCTTGCGGCCCCGGGATCCGAGGATCAAATCCTGGCCCAGCCCATGCTGACCCATATGCTGAACTGGTGTGTGCTTTCTATGTCCCCGGCTCATTTCCCACCCTGCGCACCCCACGCCCACCTGGGTGGAATGAAATTATGTTGAAAACTGATGACATAGAACTATGGAGTCGCCTCTGGGCCCTCCCCCCTTTCCTCTCTGTCTCTGTCAAAAACAATAAAATAAATCTCTAAAAAAAAGAAAAGAAAAAAAATGCTAGCTGACAGCAAAGAAGGGGATGGCATAATCGTGAACAACAGATACCAGAAGTCACCATAATTTTTAGTCTGAGACCATGCAGAGCAGAGGCATCAGGATCATAACAGTGAATGTGTTTAGTAATGATTCATAGTCATCAGGAATAAATAACTACCCTTAGGGAATGCTGCATACAAAGGTGCGGAAGCAGAATATGCATTTTATTTGGGGGGGGGCGTTTATTTTGTATTGTTCTTTTGATTCTCTCTTTCTCTCTCTCTCTTCTTCATTGTGTGCTCACCACCCAGAGTCAGTTCTCCTTCCATCACCAGATATTTGATAGCCCTCCCTCCTCTTCCAACCACCTTGCCCCCTTACCTCCTGGTAACCACCAAACTATTGTCTGCGTCCAAGACTTTGTGTTTCTTGGTATGCTGGTCTTGCTTCTTTGTTGCTCTCACTTTTATATCCCACATACGAATGAAGTCATATGGTTCTTGACTTTTTCTAACTCATTTTGCTTAGCATAATAATCTCAAGATCCATGCATGTTGTCACAAATGGCAGTATTTTGGGAAAGCCAGGATAGCTCAGCAGGTTAAGTGTTCGCCTTACCATCCTGGGGTCCAAGGATCAAGTCCTGGCTCCTGCCTGTGTGGACCCATGCACTGAATTGGGGTGTGCTTCCCACGTGGGAGGCCCCCAGGTCAGTTCTCACTGGGGCAAGCTTCCCACGTGGGAGGCCCCTGGTTCAGCCCCCAGCACATGGGGGCG
The DNA here is from genome assembly GCA_004027555.1 of Craseonycteris thonglongyai. Taxonomy (NCBI): domain Eukaryota; kingdom Metazoa; phylum Chordata; class Mammalia; order Chiroptera; family Craseonycteridae; genus Craseonycteris; species Craseonycteris thonglongyai. The sequence continues at coordinate 6,792 of PVKE010013789.1, forward strand.
TGCCTCCCATGCAGGAAGCCACCGGCCTGGTTCCCACCCAGCATGTCCCCTCACCGCACCCCGACCCCTGTGTGGAATGAAACTATGTCGGAAACTAATGATGTACAACTATGGAGACTGCTCTGGGCCCTCCCCCTTCTCTCTGTCTCTCTGTCTCTCTCTGTCAAAAACAATGAAATAAATCTTAAAACAAATGGCGGTATTTTATCTTTTCCTACGAATGAGGAACAATCCATTGTGTATATGTAACGCATCTTCTTTATCCAGTCATCTATCAGAGGACATTTTGGTTGTTTCTATGTCTTGGCCACCATGAACAGTGCTGTGATGAACATCAGGGTACATATATCTTTGTGGACAACATTGTTCAGATTTTTTGGGTAGATACCCAGAAGAGGAATTGCTGGGTCATATGGTAATTCTATACTTAATTTTTGTAACTCTATTCTTAAGTTTTTGAGGAAATTCGGTACTGTTTTCCATAGTGGCTGTATCAACTTACATTCCCACCAGCACAGCCTCTCCATCACTTGTTAGCCTCTGCGGGTGTGAGGTAATGTCTCACTGTGGTTTTGACTTGCATCTCCCTAATTGCTAGTGAAGTTGAGCATTTTTTCATATGTCTGTTGGCCATTTGTATGTCTTATTCCTGATTTTAGAAAAAGTTTTCAGTTTTTCACCATTCAGTATAATATTAGCTGAGGGTTTGTGAAATATGATCTTTCTTATGTTGAAGTACTTTCCTTCAAGACCCACGTTGTTATTGTTTTGATCATATGAGTTCTGGTCCTTACGGTCACAAACTTGCCGCCCAGGCTTACATTGGCAGCACCGTGCAAGCTACCTGGTGAGGTTTCACAACCTTGGTACCAGTGTCACAGCTGTGCTCCTGTCAGCGTGTGGCAGGGTCTTCTGAGCGGTGGTCACGACTGTTGTTGCATGCTTTTGTGTGCCATCACGAGAATGTCAGAGTCTGAATTAGAATAAAAACACGCAAACATTCAATTTCTTTCTTTTTTTTTTTTTTTAATATTTTTATTTAGTTTTATTTTTGACAGAGAGAGAGAGAGATACAGAGACAGAGAGAGAACTGAACTAGGGGAGCTCCCAGTTCAGCATATGGTTCCGCACGGGCCGGGGCCAGGGCCGAGATTCGATCCCCGGTCCCCGGCGCTGCAAAGTGAGCACCCAACCCACTGAGCCATCCCGGCTTCCCCACATTCAATTTCTTGTTAAACTTGACAAGAGTGGAAGTGAAATCAGGGACATGTTAGTCCAAGTTAATGGGGATAATGCCATGAAGAAAACAGCAGTGTACAAATGGATTAAATGTTTTTCTAAGGGGAGAGAAAGTGTCACTGATGAAGAGAGGTCAGGGCAGCCAGTAGAGCAGAACTGACGAAAACATTGCGAAATTCGTCAAATCGTGTGTCAGAATCATTGGCTATGAGAAGCACAACAGACCAAGTAAACACTGATAGAGAAACAGGAAAATCTTCACTGAAAATCTTGTCATGAGAAAGGTGTGTGCATAAATGATCCTGAAGGAGCTTACCAATTAACTAAATCAAAGGAGAGTCTAAGTTTGCCAAGACCTTTTGGAGAGGCAAGACGATGTTTTGAGTCATGTTGTCACTGGTGATGAAACATGAGTGTACCAAATATGACCCTGAAACAAAGCTTCAAAGTACACAATGAAAGTCAGCCAATTCTCCATGATAAAAAATGTCCTGAAAGTCCAAATCAAGAATCAAAATGATGTTGCTAGCCTTTTTGGATATCAGAACAATCGTTCATTATGAATTTGTACCACCTGGACAAATAGTCAACCAAGTTGACTATTTAGAAGTGCTGAAAAGACTGTGAGTGAAAAAGTTAGATGAAGATGACCTGAACTTTTTGCCAACTCATGGCTCTTGCATCACGACAATGCACCAGCTCACACAGCACTGTCTGTGAGGGAATTTTTAGCCAGTCAACAAATCACTGTATTGGAACACCCTGCATACTCACCTGATCTGGCCCCCAATGACTTTCTTCTTTAACTGAAGATAAAGGAAATATTGAAAGGAAGACATTTTGATGACACAGTACATCAAGGGTAATATGACAAAAGCTCTGATGGCCATTCCAGAAAAAGAGTTCCAAAATTGTTTTGAAGGGTGAACTAGGCACTGGCATCAGTGCATAGCTTCCCAAGGGGAGTACTTAGAAGGTGACTATAGTGAAATTCAGCAATGAGGCGTGTAGCACTTTTTCTAGGCTGCATTTGCGAATTTAATAATCAGATCTCATACATTAGTGAGATAAAGACCTCAAGAGATAAGCTTTTCCTGGATAATTCAGTCGGGTCTTCACTGTAATCAGATGTGTCTTTAGAAGAGAGAGGGAGTGAGGGCTTAGACAGACATGAAGATGGAATGGATAAAGATACAGCCATAAGCTAATGAATACCTAAGGCTCCTAAAAGCGTAAAGAGGCAAGGAGATTTTCCCAAGAGCCTCCAGAGGAAAAGTGACCCTACCAGCACCTTGATTTGAGTTCACTGAAACTGATGTCAGACGTCTGGCCTCCAGAGCAGAGAGAAAATACATTTACGTTGTTTTTTGTTTGTTTGTTTGTTTGTTTTTTGGTTTTTTTTTTAAAGATTTATTTTATTGATTTTTGACAGAGAGATACAGAGAGAAGGGGTAGGGCCCAGAGCAGTCTCCATAGTTGACAGCATTAGTTTTCCATATAGTTTTTACTCCACAGGCGGGTACAGGGCTGCACAGGGCAGGAACTGGGCCGGGAGCCTCCCACATAGGTCCCGGCAAGAACTGAACTGGGGGCACACCCCAGTTCAGCATGTGGGTCCGCATGGGCCGGGGCTGGGATTCGATCCTCAGTCCTCGGGGCTTCAAAGCGAGCACTTAACCCGCTGAGCCATCCCAGCTTTCCCTACGTTGTTTTAACTCAACACGTGAGTGGCAGTTTGTTACAGCAGCCACAGAAAACTGATGCAGCTACACATCCGGTACATTGTGATCTGTCTGCTTTTGTGTGAGCAAGGGAACCCCGGGGAGCTCTCCATCACACCCCGCAGCCCCCTGGGCCCAGGACCTCCCTCTCCCACCCGCAAGCCTCAGCCCATCTGCTTGGGCTTTGCAGTCACCTCTGCTCTGCCTTCTAGAACCTCAGCAGGGGCGTAGGAAGTCGTGCCCTGGCCCCTCTGCAGCTACTAGAGTCACCTAGCACCCCTCTGCCTCACTAGGGGTGGTCCCACACACTGGTTTCCTGGGACCAAGCAAGACGGGGTTGGGGTCGGGATGGATGATGCTGGGCCCACTCTTAGCACCCACAGTTCCTCAGCTTCTCTCCACCCCTCTCCCTTTCCTCTCCATTAGAACATTCCTTGTCTGTCCTGCAATCTGGGCTGGTTGACTCTTCATCAATGTGTTGCTTACACTCAAACTTCAAAAGCCAACTGTTTGCTGCCTTTGCTATCTGTGTCCCATCGTGGCACGAAGGTGCAATTCCCTGGCACCCTGAGCGGGGCACCAGGGCATGGATCTGAAGGATTCAAAGTGGTTACTTGGGGCCGCAGGGACTTTCTTCATGGTACTTCCATGTCTGTTTCCCAGAAAATCTAACATGACCATGTATTATTTTTGTAACTGAGGAAAAACGGTTATGTTAAAGAAATTATTTGCATAAGACTCATGCTTTTTTAAGTAGACATGGACAGTGTCAAACACAAGAATAAAGCTGCAACTGCCTACAGGCCGACACGCAGGCTCTGGGTAGGACAGACCCTGTGCTTTTGGCTTCCCAACAGCCAGCAAGCATGACAAATGCTGCCGCAATGCTGGTGAGATTGAGATGACCCAACTGCTCAGAAGGACTGCTATTCTTAGTCCGCAGAGCAGACAGGAATTTCTGCCAAGGGTCTGTTAGACACATATTCTTAATCTGCTTTTTCACAAAGAGGAAACCGAAGCTGAGTGGTAAAATGTCTTGCCCAGTGATGCAGCTACAAAGAGATGGAGCTGGATTCGAACCCACGGAGTAGTCATGCAGAGCCATCCTTTAAAAAGATTTGTTAAATCATGTTATGCCTCTGCTCCAAACTTCCAATGGCTCCTTAGTTCATTCGGGGCTAAAATCAAAGTCCTTCTGATGCCTGTTTGCCTTTGTGAACTGACCCAGTGACACCCTGGCTTCAAGTCCTAATGGCCTCCTGTTTCCCTTCTCTGCACCAGCAGGTCAGGTCTTGTCCTGGCTGTTGCACAGGCAGGAGCACGCCTTCCACAGACACAGCTGTCTGGTGAATTCTCTCACCCCTTCAAGCGGTGGCTCAAAGGTCCTCTTCTAAGGAGCCCTACTCTAATCTCCCTTTTTAAAATTGTACCCACTTTCTTTCCCCACACTCTCCACTGCATTGCTCTATTTTTATCCAGAGCACTTGTCACCTTCCAGCACGTACTGTTTGCTGTTTGTCAACTACTTCCTCTGCTAGAAGGCACGCACCGTGAGGACAGGATTTGTGACGCTTACACTAGTCACCTAAGTTCTGTCGGCAGAACCTGACACGTGCTGGATGCTGCTCAGTGTTTGTTGAGTGGTTGAACAAGCTCAGCGGGTGGTCCCCACGTTGCCTGGCATATGTCCGTGCTGAGAGAACGCGACTCCATTTATCTGGTGACGGCACGCGTGGGCCACTCTCTTCATGCTGTGTTCGGTCAGGTTCTGTGTTAGGCAGTGGGGATGGGACTAATTCTGAGTTCAAGAACTGCCCATTCTGAGAACACATGCCAACTACGATAAGAGGGACAGAAAGACAAATGTTTAATCAGAGAAAGTAAGAGAGCATTTATGTGTGAAAATCATGTCAGATGCTCTCATACGAGTGTGAGTTTCCTCGTAAGACCCACAGGCAGGTATGAACAGCCTCGTTTTACAAATGAGTGAACTTGGGCTCGAATGCTCAGGTCACTTGCCCTGAGTAAACCATTAGTGAGTGTGGGGCAGGGAAATCTTGGGCGGGGGGGGCGGCAGTAGAGTTGGCAGCTGAAGTAAGATATAATAGAAACAGAAAGAGAAGGTGAGGCTGCTCATCCCAGATGGCAGGGACAAGGCATAGATGGGGTGGTGCAGACGAGAAAGAAACGTCCCTCTATCCTTCAAGCTTCTTTCGGCTGGTCCGATAATTAAATCTACATGAGACAGATTAACAGGAGAAATAACCAACTTGAATGTCATATGTGCATGTGGGAACCCCACATGCATGAGAGAGTTAGAGACCCTCACATACACGAAAGGTTCAGAGGCAGGAAGCTAAAATTAGGCATATGTGGCATTGTGAGCTAAGGATGGGGTAAGGCACCTTCGGGCTTCAGAGGGGAGGATGATAAGAGTAGATGTTCAGGGGAAGCTGGGATGGTTCAGCAGGTTAAGAGCTCGCTTTGCAGCCCTGGAGCCCAAGGGTCGAATCTTGGCTCAGGCGGACCCACATGCTGAACTGGGTTGTGCCCCCAGTTCAGTTCTTGCTGGGGCCTATGCGGGAGGCTCCTGGCCCAGTTCCTGCCCTGTGCAGCCCCATGCCCACCCGTGGAGTGAAACTATATGGAAAACTAATGTCAGCTATGGAGACTGCTCTGGGCCCTCCCCCTTCTCTCTGTCTCTCTCTCAAAAAACAATAAAAATAAATCTTAAAAAAAAAAAAAGAGAGAGAAAGAAGAGTAGATGTTCAGTAATTAGAAGTTTGCCCTGCTCTCTATAGGTCATTAAAGGTTATTTCTGGTGACAACTCTTATTATGGACAAGGTCTATAATTTAGATTCTGTAAGAGAGAGGTCAAAGTTCCCTGTGAGCCTGTGGGGTCTCCGTTGCCTGCAGCTCAAAGCAGTTCACATGCCAAAGTGGCTCATCTTGGGGAGGCCTGCTCTGGACCCCTTCAGCAGCATGGGGGGGTGTTCAAGGGCAGCCAGAATCAGGTCAGGGCAGACCTGTCTGGCTTGCCTCTGTGGCCCGTGCTCAGGGATAGGATGCACCCGGGGCCAGGCCAAGACGGGGCAAAGCCTGTGATCATGGAAATAGCCTCCCCCAGACCTCTGCCCTCATTGGCAGGACCAGCCCCCCACCCCCCGGCCTCCTGGGTCCCCCAGCCTATAACTTCCCTGGTTTAGGAGCTCTGGTTCCTCAGCAGCCACTTGGTCAGGAGCTTGCCAAAACAACTTCCAGGATCTTCACTCGTTTTCTCTGCGCCCGAGGACCCCTGAAAAGGAAGTGGGCCTTTTGCTCATATTCTTTAGCAGCTTGGGCTTAAATAGGGCAACTGGCCTGGTTTGTATTAATATAAGGATCGATCCTTAGACACTGTCTTTAATTTTTATGTTATAATTATTATAATGTATACGAGGGCCAAGATTTACTGACTATTAACTATGTACTTTTACATTCTTTATTTAACTGCGTTCTCCTAACACCCTTAAAAGGTAAGGATTACCTCTATTTTACTGAGGACCTATGGTTTTTTGCAAGGCCACGGTTGATCAGTAACTGAGATTCAGTCATCCATCACCTCCTCCCTTCATTTATTTACTCTTCAACCTTTTTTGAGCACCTCTGCCCCTGTCCCTGCCCCTCACTCCAGCCTCAGAAGGTACAGATAAGATTTGAACACAGGGCTCCTGACCCCGAGCTCATTCTTTTGTCAGGCATTCAGATTCCGAATAAGTAACATGTATTATTATGATGAACCATCAGGGTTGGGTGTTTTATCTATGTCTTCACATGTAATTCTCATGACAGTGTACCTGCAGGGATTCCGTGTTGTTCCAGTTTACAGGAAAGAAAACAGTGGCTCAGAAAAAGAAATGATTTGTCTAGACTCCCACATGTTTACTCTCCATCTCAGCTTTCATATTCCAGTCTCATGATCTCTGTCAGGTCTCTGTCCTATGTTTGTTCTTGGGTTACTTCTTACATCCCTCTGACTGAGCCCTGGGTTCTAATTCCTCTCAACGGAAGCAGCCTGATATGTAACAGTGCAGCTCCCAGTGGGCTCTGAGGGAGGAAACCTAGGAGAGGAGAGGAGCCCTCTCAGGGAGCCTGGGAGTACAGCCCTTGTTTGGGGGACCCTATTTTGGGGGGCCCTGGAGCAGTCAGGGACAGGACTGGGCCAGAGTGCTTCATATATGGTGGGGGTTGGGTATCTCCAGGCCAGAAATGGCCCAGACAGCCCTGCCATGGGGCATGGCCACTCCCTCATCTTCCTCAGGAAGGCACCTCTAGGGTGTTGTGGGTCCAGCGTGCCCCAGGACTGCGCTGGGCACCCACCTGACAGAGGGCTATGGGTGGCGGTTCCGGCTTGCCTGGGCTAGGGCAGGTGAGTCAGGAGCCAGAAGGGGCCTTGGAGGAAACTGAGACCAGCCCTCAGTCAGGCAGGGAGGCCACAGCCTGTGGAGGGAGGAGGCCCACAACGGTGGGACAGGGGCCTGGAAGCCAGAAATGGGAGAGAAGAGCACAGACGAACCTAGACAGGGAGAGAGGACCAGAGCGGTGAGGATGAAAACGGGTAAGTCACAGGGGATCTGATCATAAATTCCTAACAGGGCAGGTCATGGTGGGTAGTCACACCCCCAGGCCCACAACTTCTTTAGTAAAAGGCTTATCTCTGCCTTCAGCAAGGCCTATCCATTGTTTCTGTGCATCTAGGTTAACACACTTTTGAAATGTATCTTTTCAGATCCCTCAAAAGACACCACCCTCAAGAGAGCCTATAATCTTATTAACTGTCCCGTAATCCAATCCCCACCTTATGTAACCTTCCTTACACTCCTTCCTTAATTCTGAATGCATAAAAGAAGCTACAAATTGTCATTCTGAAAAGCATCTTACTTAGTCTGTTGAGATCTTGCTTCTAGGCATATCCTCTGTTAGGCTCAAGTAAATACTTATAAAAATTCTCTACAGTTTTGGACATTCTTACACAGACAAGGGAAAGAGAGGTACAAAGAGCAAGTAGAGAAAAAGGCAGAGAGAGAAAAAAGTCAAAGCCGGAGGCACAGAGGCCAGAGACAGACACGGGGAGGGAAAGGAGAAAGGGTCTAAGAGGAGGAGAATTCCCCTGCCAGGGCTGGAGAGGCCTTGGGCAGCTCCTCAGCTGGGGCTCGGCTGCAGGCCTGCTGGCCTCTGGGAAAGAGGCAGGGACCACACCCATCTGGAAGCCTCAGGGTCCCTCAAGGAGGAGGGTGTGGGGAGGAAGTGGCAGGTCCTTGCAAAGGCCTGAACTGGAGGGGCAGGAAGGCTGCAGAGGCTGGGCTCTCTGCTGTGGAATTTCTCGGGGTCAGACAGGACAGAGCACGCTGTGGTGTTGGGTGAGCTGGGCAGAAGGACAGGGTGGGCTGGGTTGGCAGAAGCCCAGCTCTCCACCTCTTTGCAGAGGGAAAACAGGCTGAGGAAGGGGGAAGTGACTAGCTCAAGGGCATAACAGTTTTCAGGTCTTCAATCAATGTAGTGCTTCTCACTCACTGACTTCTTTATTCACTCATCTGAACAAGCATTAACGGAACATGTGCCAAGTACTGTGCCAGGTGCTAAGGGTATGGTGATGAATCGTAGATGACCTCTGACCCCAGAGCTCCCAGTCTGCAAGGGGAAGCAAGCATGACAACACAGTGTGCCAACTTCTATTATGGGCAAGGTCTCTACTGTGGAAGACAGTCTGCGGTTCAAGGGCAGCTCCCTGAGGAGTAGGCTGACCAGACATACCATTTTAAACAGGACAGAAAATAATGGTACTGTCCTGTTTCAAATGGCACATGTGGTCAACCTCATCTCACTGGGCTAAATTCGAGGTGTCAGCAGGCTGACCATCCATACTATTTAAAATGGGACAGTGCCGTTGTTTTCTGTCCTGCTTGAAATGGTGCATCCACCTGGTCAGCCTACTGAGGAGGGGTGTTAGGGCTAAACTGAGAGGTGAGTGGGAACTGCCGGAGGGAGAGGCAGGGCATGCCAGGCAGAGGCTATGACCCAACACAGTACAGTGCATCCGAGTCACCAAATGCAGCTCCCTGCTCCAGTGAGAGGGAAGCCATAATATTTTGCTTGTTACTCATCTGACTTTCCTCTCACACCACCTCCCTCTTCGTGCGCAGGGAAAAAATTGCGAAGTGACGTCTCTAAAGTGGTTTAAAGCTTGGTCTGGTCTGGTCATTTAAACAGTCTCTTTAGGGGCCTGAGCAGACTTGTTCAGGGCCAGGGCTGCTTCTAATTTTCTCCAAGTGTCATGGTCCCCTAGCTGTTTCTTTTCTTTCTTTCTTTTTTTTTTTTTTTTTAAGATTTATTTTATTGTTTTTGACAGAGAGAGAGACAGAGAGAAGGGGGAGGGCCCAGAGCAGTCTCCAGTTGTACGTCATCAGTTTTTTTGATATAGTTTTATTCCACACAGGTGGGTGAAGGGCTGTGCAGGGCAGAACCAGGCTGGGGGCTCCAGCATGGGAAGCACACCCCTGCGAGCCAGGAGCCTCCCACATGGGAAGCACACCTCACCTCACAGCATACGGGTTTGCATGGGCTGGGGCCAGACTCAATCCCAGACCCCAGGGCTGCAAGACGAGTGCTCAACCTGCTGAGCCATCCCGGCTTCCCTAGCTATTTGTTTTCACTGCCCAAGTACATACAGCCGCCTTGATTAAGGTGACCAGATTCTAACATTGGTAAAGCGGGACACCATTGAACAAGGGGGGAGGGGGTTCTTGATTCAAAATTTGGTCTATCTCCCGCTGTTCCCTAGCTTGTGCATTCTTTCCAAAAATCAGGACTTTTTAACAATGCCGTGGGACACGGGACAAATTGTTAAAAATCAGGACTGTCTGGCCAAAAGTGGGACATCTGGTCAACCTAACCTTGATTATGACGAGTTAATTCTCACCTCTAGCAGCTGTATGTGTGAGTGCAAAAAGCTGTTTCTTTTATGTTTAGCTGCCTAGCCACTTGGCCCTGGAGTAATGTGGGGTCTACTTTTTTTCTTAATTCAGGCAGCCACCACAAAATTGTTTGGCAGTCTACCAGCAGACCCCAATCAATACCTTGCCCAACCTTGCTTAAGAGAATATCCAGTCTGTCTTGTATAAAAATGCACCACCTGCCTCCCTGTGTGTGTGAGTGCACTAGTGAACTCAGGGTCTTCTTTCAATACAGGCCACGCCCCGGTGGTGACTATGGCTGATCTGGCTACACTTTGACTTGAGGTGGCTGCAGAACCACAGTCTCTGCCTTGCCCCTCAGCCAGCCCCCTGCCCAGCGGTCTCCCTCAGCCTCTGCTGCCAGGGGGCTTTCTCATCTTAGCCTATTAGCTCACTGGCTCTCCATTCAGCCTCCAGGTCACTTGGAAAGCAGTACAGATCAGGGGAGCAAACACTCAGGCCTCCTTCTTTTGGACCAAGTTTACACGGCTGCATGCTCTATTGCTGCACAGGTTACACGAAATGAACATACCATTCCCTATTCTTGTACACTTTCCTCCAATTGTTCACTATTATGAACAATCCTGTAACAAATATCCTCGTACCTTCCTCTGTGCACGTATGCAGGGCTAGATACTAAGGTAAATTGCTAGGTCAAATACAAGTTATACGTAGTTTAGATTATGATAGAATCTGCCAATTGGCCTCCAAAAAGGCTGTACACCAGAAATTCTTATCAACATTGGATATCAGGAACATTTTTCGAATTTGTCACTCATGGAGGCAAAAACTAATTTCCTGATCAAGTTCATTTTAAACGTTCATTGCCCTGGGGAGCAGCAGGATGAGCATCATTACAGGCATAAACCTCTTCTATTTCTTTTGTTACTTTCTTGTTCAAACACTCCACTCAGTTTTCTACTGGTTTGTCTGTCTTTTCGTGTTGATTTAGAGTTCTTTCCATTTACCAGACATTGATCTCTTCTATTATGTGGCAAATAGATCTTCTGATTTGTCACATGTTTTAACATTATATTGTGTCTTATTACAAAAAAGGTTCCTGATGGATATGTGCTCAAATGTAACAAGCTTATCCTTTTGGGCTCCTATCTTTAATTTTTTTTTTAATTGAAATTAAGATTTGCTGAGGTTCTCCAATCTGGTCTCTTCCCCACACAAGGGACTCAGTCCAATTTTCCAGCAGTGAGGCATCACTGCACAGAAACCTGGCCTCGCCCACCCACAGCAAAGGCGGGGCCCTGGGCCGGGCTGCACGCTCCTCCCGAGGCCACTGGCCGCCTCTGCAGTAAGCTCAGGTATGCAGGCGCACATGGCACCTGCGCTTCTCGCCTGGCAGCCGCTTTGCTGGGCCCACAGTCACAGGCAGTGCCACTGAGGCCGGGTTTGGCCTCCACCCTCCTCCCTCAGCTAAGACCTACGTACGTTTTTCTTTTCTCCTCGCATCTGGCAGCTTTTTTATTGGGGGGGGGGCACACAAAGCACTCTAATTACACTCCGTCGCCCTGACCACGTGGCTGGCCCCACCAGGAATGGCTTTTCTCCATGTCTCTTTCCCTGTTCCTGTCAAAGGGCAGCGGCGTTTCCCAGAGCTGGGCAGTAGAGGAAAGCGCCATTGCCCGCCTCCTCCCTCATACCCCGCACTCCCCCATGGCCTGAGCTCTTTCCCAGTTTTTATTCCCAGGCAACCCCAGAGCCAGGGATGCAGGTTGTGTCGATATCTGCCTTCTCAGCAACCCTGACCCACCGCCTCTTCCCACCTAGAAGACCCCTAATTTTCCTAAACTGTGGGGGGGCCTTCCCCACAGCACCTGTCAAAGGAAGGCCATCCTCTGGGGTTCCAAGGGTATCACATCTCTCATTAAAGAAAACATGACTTAATTCCCTACAGGCACGCCTTCTGATAGGGTACCCAGAGCCCATCTGAATTCCAGGGTGACTACCAAGGTGTGTGGAGATATTCAGAGTAGCACTCATCAGCCACTGTGCCCAAAATGTCACCAGATATATGTACCCCACTCCATTGTGCAAACCTACCCCTTCCCTCCCTGCTTCCCCAAAGTAGTTGTGCTGTGTTAGGGGCAAGGGGAGCACCGCAGGGGGGCGGGTTGTCGACTGGCTCCATGGCCTTGGGCAAGTCATTGCCCCTCTCAGAGCAAGTTTTTTTCTGTGAAGTGGGGATAATCATCTACCTCCAGGATGGTGGTGAAGGGGAACCGGGTTGCACCTGAAGGACCAAGTGCAGTGTCCGGGTGCCTGCTGCTCCTTCTTCCTTCCACCTTCCGTTCGTGGTCCTCCCCACTACCTCTCCTGCCAGAGGCCTGGTCCTCTGCATGGTTGGATCCAGCCAGAGCCTTGGCTGTGAGATCTGAGCTGAGGCCATGTCTGTTTTGGGTGAGCCAGAATGTCTCCCCAGCCCTTGACATTAGCTTCTCCCTCACCTGTCAGCTTGAGGAGACGCTTGTCCCAAGACACAAAAAGACCCACAAAAACCCGGCTGAAGACTCCTGTGAACTGGCCTACCAAGCCGCTGACTGCTGGTCCTCACTGGAAACACACACCTCGACTACGGCTGAGCAGCACTGATGGTCTTCGTTCAAGTTCTCTGATTCCTTTTTTCTTATCATTAAACCTAGTGCAGTAATGTTGGCTAGTAAAAACCACGTAGGTTCTAGGTGTCAATCTACAATGCATTGTCTATGTGCTGCATTGCATGTTCACCTCCCAGAGTCAGTTTTCCTTTCACCACCATATACCTCTGATATTTTTAATCCGATGACGGTCCTCATGTGGGCACACATTCTCACAGCAAAGCCTCACTCACTCTTGTGTGCACAGTCAGGCCCACTGTCACATATACTCATAGTCAAGAATATATAACCTAAGCAGTCACCTGCTGCCAATTGGGAAGTGGGGAGGCTATCAGCAGTGGGTGGGCAGAATTCTGTGACATGGGAGACGTCACAGTCCTGCACAAATGGGGTTCTGTTTCAGCCCCCACTCCACAAAGGGAGTAACAGTCCCAGTTGCAAGAGGCATTGACGTTCCTCCCCTCACAGAACAAAAGGCACTCGCCTTGGAGGTCCCTGACAGAGGCTCAGGTTGGAGAGAGCGTTGGGCTGCTGCACACATTCATAGGTGCACAAGTGAAACTTCAGGCATGATGCCGGCTGCTATGGACACAACTCTGGTCAGTTCAGTGTTCTCTCAGACAATTCAGGGCTCCCCCCTCCCTCCTACTTGGGATGCTAGAATTCTGGAGGTGAGTGGGGTGCACAGTGCCAGGGCTTCCTGTCATTGGTCACCTTCATTCCATAGTGGCAACCCCCACTGCCCCATCATTCCCGCTGGTGGCTCTTGTCACCAGTATCCTCCCCACTGGCTTCTATCGAATCAGACCCACTCTGAAATCTGGACGAAAGGTGTCCCTGCCTGGGCCTTGCGTTCTCAAGTCTCGTACATATCACAAAGCCTGAAACAGAGATAAATACAGTATATAGATAAGGTCTTGGAAGCAATGATTTTAGAAGTCCACTAATTGATTGAGCAAACAGAACCACAAGAGAAGGCAGTAAGAGACAAATTGCCTCCATGCCTGCTAGGCCTGAGAACACTCCCTGCAATAGCATCAAGCGTTCCTGTATTGGGCACACTGGGGTGTCAGGAGGCAAAGGAGCATGGGAGAGGTGAAGTCCTCAGCCCCTTGCATATGTATGTGCCCAGACCCCTCAGATAGCACCCTGCACCATTAGCCTCACAGCCAGTTGAGCACCCAGAAGGCATGAGCTCAGAGGGGCTTAGGTGCGGTCAGCCGGAGGAGGCAGGTGGTAACTGAGTGCAGGGAAGTGAGGCAGCAACTTCAAGGTCCTAAAGGGAAACAGAAGCTCAGAGGCATTTCTGTGGGCCTGTCAAAATCTCTGGGGTTGGCGCGGGGGAAGGGACGAGAGGCCCCAGCTGTGGCCCAACAGCCTCTGTACAGCTGAGGAGGGGGGCCCAGAGGGTGGCGGGGGCTCCTTTAAGGGCACACAGCTGAGCTGTAGTGAAAGCCAAGTCTTGTGATAAGTGGGCCCTGCCTCCCTCCCCATGTGCCGCAGGAGCCCTGGAAGTTCTTGGGCTGTGACTCGCTCCCACATGTCTGGGGCTTTGTTTCTCCATCATAAGATAATGATGTTAATGAGACCAAGACCCTGAACTTCACCTTGGCCCTAAGCCAGCCCTTCATCTCCTGACTACAGCTCCCATCCCCAAAAGACAAAAATAATCTTAAGAATAGTGGTCAAGTTAGCAAAGTCAGCAAAGAGATGTTCTGCTGGTTGGACTGCTTCTATCTCATCTGACCCACGTCCCTCCCCCCGACCCACACAAGGAATCGGGAAGCCCAGCTCACATGTCAGGATGACCTGTTGGTTTGTGAGCAATCCAAGGGCAGGAGCTGGGTCCTACTCCTCTGTGGGTCCCCAGCACCTGGCACAGAACTTCTCACACAGCCACTGCTGAACGAACGAATGTGTGAGTAGGCTAAGCACACCTGTTTCCCTGGGATGACGTCACGCCGACAGCAGGCTGGGCACGCACAGTACCAGGAGAGACACGTAGAGTGGACGGGTCTCCCTTGGCCCTCTAGGCCTCTTCTCCACTTTCCACACCCAGCTTTGTGCCCTGCATGCTGACTTGAAGGGACTGAATCAACTGGCTCCAGCGCCCTTTGGCTTCTGGTTGTGTCACTGTGTCTAGACAAAGGGGAGCCCAGCAAAAGCTGAAAGAATGAGCGAGAAAGGGTGCCAGCCAGGGCACTTGGTCCCAGGCCGCCTCTCTGGGGTGTCTCAGGCTCTGCTGTGACTCCACAGCGGGCACCCTCCTGCCAGGCCCCCTCTCCACGTGACTCTCTCCCCTGGTTCCTCCCTCAGTCCCTCAGGTTCAGGGTATCAACCTTGCTGTGGCTGACTAGTAAGCGCAGGGTCCTGTGTGGTTCCCTTCATGCTACCCCACCCCCTATCTACACGTAGTCCCTTTACGTATAAAGATGGGAAGAGGTGTGAGAACTCAAGCCTACCTTGAACCACCCTAATTTAAGTGCATCTATTTGCTACTGGGATCCTGTCTGATAAAAATGGGTGACTAGTGGAATGGATGGATGGATGGACAGACAGATGAAACTAGTATAATGTCATAGTTAGCCCAAGGTTTGCAGCCTGAATTTTTATCTTAGCTCTACCACTTATTAGATGCGTGTATCTGAACTTGGACAAGTTATACAATATCTCTAAAATTTTGTTGTCTTAGCTGTAAAAATGAGAACAAAAATAGTAATTTACTCACAGGGCTGTTGTGAGGATCAAATGTGGGAATAAATGCAAGCAGTTGAGCATCTTGCTTGGCACAGAGTAAATGCTCAATAAATGGTCAAAGTGGCTACAGCAGCTGGCCGTTCAGATGGCAAAGTGAAGGCCCAGAATGCCTCCCTTATGAGCCACCTGCAGTTCATGAACCAGGAGCTTGACCCAGGTCATGGCGTAAAACATCTATGATCTCTTTCCCCGGAGCCACCAGACGGGTCTTATTCTCACTCCTCTTCTCTGAGCTGGGTGGGTGGTTGCTTACCTGAGACGGGCAGACACACAGCTGTCTCCTGCTGGGCACTACTTGGGGCTTGGTCATCTTTCTCTGGAGTGGGGGGATGGCACTGAATACTCAGTGACATTCTCGTAAATGACTGTGGCAATTCAGGGGAAGCCTCTAGATATGGGCAACCGCCTAGTAAGCTTCTAACTCCAACCTCTCAGAACACCCAGTAAAAGGCCTTTCTGTTCAGGAAAATATCAGGCTATGAGCCTCCCAGTTAAGGCTGGGAGGGATCCCCAGATTCTCCCTCTGTAGAGGCCTGTCTGAGGCCTGGGCAGGAAGGACACCCCCACCCTCGTCACCAGGAAGGTAGCTTGACACCCCATGAGGAGCAGCCCTGGGCTCCCTGGCCCCTCGGTGCTTTTGAACCACCCACCCCCAGCTCAGCCACACATGCTCTCTGTGTCCCCACAGTCAGTGTCCAGTCACTGGGGTCCCCTCTGAGCCAAGGGCCACCCCAGGCCCTGTGAGCACAGAGGAGGCAGTTGTGGTCCCAATCTACTGTGCACATCACACATCCAGAGGTGGTCACTGTGAGAAGTAGGTCAAGTAGGGCAGTTAGTCCCAGAGAAAACAGGGACCTGCAAAGGGCCACCCAGCCCAGGTTTCCCAACCACCAGGCCAGTGTCTGTCCACCTCCTGAGTCAGCATGAATGTCAGGACAGGTGACAAAGTGCACCTTGGCTTGAGGTCAGGGAATTGAGGGGCTTTGGAAACTGCCTGAGTTCCAAGCCTGGCTCCACTACTGAAGTGCTGGTAGCGTTGGGCAAGTCCCCCGAGCTCTCCCGGCCTCCATTCGGGGGCTCTGAAAACTTTCCTGGTAGAGAATTCTCTCAAGAAGATAGAACATCCTGTGCTATGCCCGAATGGCATGTATTAAGATGAACTATAGCAAATGGTTGGTTGTTCAAATAATGTTTTTTTTACCTAATAATTATCATTTTTATTAGCATTAACACAGTCATCATCAACTGCGTATTCTTGTGCATATCACTTCATCATTGTCTCCTCACACAAAATAAAAAAAGGCACATAGTAGGTGTTCACTAGAGCTTAGTCTCTGCCCTCTCCTGTGCCTTCTCATGCAGTCATTTCTTCTCCATGAGTGGCCATGGGGAACCCACAGGCCTGTGGGGAGAAAGATGAAATGCTGACTGAAAGATGGAGGAAGGGTATAGAGCTGGCTTCTGAAATCATCTTCTCAGAAAAGTCTTAAAAGTTAAAAGAAAAGGGAAAAAAGCACGCCAGGTCATGTTTGTAAAATCTGACACAGTGGAGCCCTATCAGTCATGCCTGGGACTTCCTGTGGGCGCAGGGACAGGAGACCAGAGCCCTGCCGATGGGCCCTCCCCCTTTTTCATTCCCTCCCCAACACACTCCCAGACTCCCTGGGCAGGATTTAGCAAGAAAGTCAGCTCAGTGTGTTCTGGGTCACAGCTAAGCAAACAGTCGAAATGTTCTTTTGGCAGCTGGATGCCACCTGGAGCCGCCGCAGCATTGAAGATTGCAGGTCTGGGATGGCTCCAGCACGTCCTGCCTCTAATGGGCGGGTGACTGTCAAACACTGAGGACAGAGGCTGGCGTTTGGCAGGGATGCAGATGCCACTCACCTTATTCCCTACCGGGGTTTCTTTCCTGCTGGCCAGGAAGCCCTCCCTCTTGTCCAGCCTCGGCCCTTCAGTTCTTCACTATTAACCCTCAGTTCCTGACAGCACCTCTGTGCTGGCCTCGTGTGTATTGGCACAGGGACACAGGGACACACAGAATAGCCCGGTGCACTCCCCAGCCTGTCTCACTGTTTAGTACCCAACTTCTCTACCAGCTTAGATCCAGGGGAAACGAGCCAGGTGAGGGCAGGACCCAGGTGGCCTAGGACACATGAGAGGTACCCCCTAAACTGTTGTTGAATGATGGATGAACAAACGACAAGCCAGGCTCCACAGGAACGTTTTCAGTAACAAGATGCTCACTGCTTCACAAGTTGCCCATTTCCCTGGAGGGAAGAGGATGGAGGTAGTGGGCCCCAGCTGAGGCAGTGACAGCTAGTCTCCCAGGTCTCCTGCCACAGGGGAGGCATTATCCTTCAAAGAGGCCATGAAGCTTTCTACACACTGGGCTCTAAAGCAGGAGCTGGGAGATCCCCAGTTCTGGAAATTCCTTCATGCCTAGATCTGGGCTTGTCCCGTTCCACCCCACCTCCCCCACAGGCCTGGATATTCCCAGCACCACTTCTTGGAAGGAGACAATGGCTCATGATCAGAAGTTCTAGAATCCACTACAGGAAGTGGTCATTTGAATAAGGGGAAGGGATTCTGACTGAAGAGGCAAGAATTCTGAGTTCTGATTCCAGCTGAGCAGTTACAGGCACAGGATGCAGGATTGGATGGACCTACGTTCAACTGCAGCTCCGAGGTTCAGGGACTGTTGGTTTCTGATAAGTCACTCCCCTCCCTGAGCCCTGCTTTCCTCTTTTTAAGAAGAAATTATAGGGGAAGCTGGGATGGCTCAGTGGGTTAAGCACTTGCTTTGCAGTCCCGGAGACCAGGGATCGAATCCCAGCTTCGGCCCATGCGGACCCACATGCTGAACTGGGGTGTGCCCCTAGTTCAGTTCTTGCCAGGGCCTATGTGGGAGGCTCCCGGCCCAGTTCCTGCACCCACCTGTGGAGTGAAACTATATGAAAAACTAATGCTGTCAACTATGGAGACTGCTCTGGGCCCTGCTCCTTCTCTCTGTCTCTGTCAAAAACAATAAAAATAAATCTTTTTTTAAAGGAGGAATTATAGTAGGATCTGCCTTAGCAGATTCCTGTGAGGATGATGTGAGGAACCAGGAGGACTGATATTGCCCTGGCATGCAAAGATGCTAATTTACTGCTTGGTAACACTGCTGCTCAGAGCTGTCTGAGTGCCCCTCCCACCCAGCACCCCACCCCCCACAATCCAGTAACTGACCATTAACATCTAGCCCAACAGCCGATTCCCAGGATCCTGGTGACCCTTCTGATTGGTTGGTGCCCATATTAAAGTAGTGGTGTGTGGAAATGCCAGGTGCTGCTTCACGCCCAGCTCCACACTGCCACTCAGTCCTGCTCCTGACCGTAGGTACCCAGTCAGCCCTGCCTCCTTCCTGGGCTCCACCTGGATGTCTCAGAGGCATGGCGTGCTATCCACTCCCAAACTGAACTGAGTCCTGCTAAATCCACCCCAGGAATTGGCTCCACCTCTGCCCAGATGCTCCAGGCAGCTTCCTACCCAGTCTGTCCCCTGTCTGGCTACTCTGTTTCCTCTCAGTCCTTCTGGCCCCCACCCCCTGTGTCCTCATCATTCCTCTGCTAAATCAAAACAACCTCCTCACTGGCCTCGGCTCCAGTCTCTCCCTCCATTTCATTCAAGGTCTCCCTGACCCCTCAGTGAGAGGGCAGCCATCACTGACAGCCCCCTCAGGGATGACTGTCACAGGTTAGATTCTGGGGCAAGGAGATTCCGAGATGCAGATTTGTTGGCAGGAGGCTTACTGGGGATCAGTGCCTCTGGGGAGTGGTTAAGGCAGGACTGGGCAGAGGCACAAGAGGGGCTGTGCTGGGGACCCTGCTAAGGCCTCAGCCCACGTCCCAGGGAGCTGCAATGACTTCTCACCACTGTCCCATGTTGGGGACAACTTTATACCCACAAATGGACTGGTCACTGGACGGGGGTTGGTCCTGGGCAGGGGGTGGCATTGGAGGAGTGTCTTTTCAGCCTAAGGCAAGGACAAGGGACCAGTCTCAGCTGTGAGCTGTCAGCCGTCAGAGGGATGGCTCCTCTCTCACACGAGAGCATCGGCAGCTGTGCAGTGTGCTGCAGGGCCCGCGACAGACGTCGAGTAGATCCTCAGGCTGTTAGTCGTATGATGGAAAGAATACGTTACCATTGCCATTGCCTTCAAGATACTTTTTGAATGTCTTACTTACCACACCAACCTCTTCATGATCTGCCCCCAACATCCTCTCTCTTCCACTCTCATCTCTCACCCCTCCCCGCCTGCTTCCATGGTTCTGACCACACTGTGCTTCTTGCAGTTTTGCAAGCTCAGAGTGCTATTTCACACTCTCTGCTTTTGCACATGTTATTTCATCTGCCAGGAATGCCTTCAAATGGAAAAAGAAATCCTGTTTTCTTCCAGCTCCTTCCTACATCTCCATCAGGGCTTGGGCTAACCTCTGCCTACTAATTCTTCCAAACCTGGAGTTCCCACCAAGCCCGCCCAGGACACAGCTGGTGGGTGCTGATCTGCATGAAGCCTCCTTCATCCAGGCTCAGATCCCCAGGACCTGGCATCATGGAGGTCCTTGATCACTCAGGACACATTTGTGGCACCAGAGTAGGAAGGTCTTGGGGAAGGGCAGCCAGCAGGAAGAAACAGTGTAAGGCCTGGAAGCGGGAAAGGAGCCACGTGCTGGCGAGGGTGCGGCAGCGTCTCGCACTGTCCAACGTGACTGCTGTCTGGTGCCTCCCCGCTCACCCCACCGTCCCTGTCGTCAAGCCCACACTGTTGAGTGCTTACTACATACCAGGCTCTGTGCCAAACGCTTTATAGAAACACTTGCCTTTCATTCTATTTTATCCTGACTATTAATAACCCCTAATAGTTATTACCACGCTTTACAGATATGGAAACAAGTTTAAGAAGGTTAAGAGCTCTGCCCAAGGCCCCGCAGCAGGTTCATGGTCTGTCTGACCCAAGCACACTGTTCACCTCCCCAGCAGGCAGCTGGGCCACACTGATCTCATCCCTCCCGTCCCTCCCATCCCATCACTGACTTGGGGAACTCCTTTTCTAAATGAAGGGACATCCCACTGAGGTTGTAGGGTAGGCCCAGCTGCAGCCCCCAGAGACTTGGGAGGGGCTTTGGGAGGGGTTGGAGATGATGTTCAGAATCACGTCTGTCCTAGATCAGACCAAGACCATGATTCAGCTACAGTCAGGAGTGTTGCTTGGAGAGCTTGTTTCCCGCTCCTGTCCGCAAGTAGGGAATCAGGAGCCCTGACGAGGAAGAGTCCCACCCAAAGAATACCAGGGCTGTAGCCTGGACTCGGGGCTCCCAGGCCAGGGGCGCGGCACTGCCAGGCTGCGGCAGCAAAGGGCAGCTTCAAGGGGCAACCTAAAGGTGCTGGGAGCCCTCCTCACCCACACAGAGGCTCACCTCCCGAGGCTGCTGGCCATGCATGGGGTCCTCGGAGGTGAGGAGAACCCTGACCTTCTCAGGCCCAGTCTTCACCCAGCTGGGAGCTCCCTGCCCTGGCTCCCTCACCTTAGCAAATGTGCAAACAGCCAAGGCCTGGTTTCTGAGGAGACTGGGAGGGAGCAGACCCCAACCCCAGCCATGACAGGGACAGGGGGACACATGAGAGACAGCATAGCCTAGGGAGAGGCTTTTAGCCAGATTGGTTTTAACTGGGTTTCAAGTAGACCATGTGAACTTTGGGAGGATATCTGATTGCGCTGGGCCTCCGCTTCTTCACCTACAAAATGGGATGAGAGTTACTCTCTGGCAGAACTGTTGTGGGGATTCAATGAGCTAGATACTGAGGGTATTTGATGAGGCAACAGTGCCTGGGGCCCAGAAGGCTCTGTAGATGGCAGCACCTAAGGGGGTGTAGATGGCAGCTGGGATTAGTAGTCGGATCAGACCAAGCCGGTGGATTCGCCACAGCGTTCCAGGCCTTGCTGGACGACAGAGGAGCTTCTTGGCAGCCCTAAGACGCCACCTGCCTTTCCACTCCCTCTCACTCATGCTTTGGTCCAGCGGTTCCAGCATTCTCTTTCATACCCTAAGCTTTTACTAAAATTACATGTTTGCTATGTGTTTACTAGCCCCTCTCCCCTACTTAACAATGACCCCCTAAACAACCATGACCATTGCTGGTTCCTCCACGACCCTGGAGGCCAGCACGCGGGCCGGCCAGGGTGCCAGTGTCTAGAGTCCATTGGATTGTACGGAGTTCTGTGGTTTCTGACGGCAGAACTGAGTCCAGTAGTTGCGTGAGGGAAGGAAGGTACAGTGTAAGAAAGGCCTTTCTACACACTCAATGGTTTGGTGGTTACCAGGATGGGGGGGAGGGGGGGCACAGTTGTGGGGGAGGTGGGAGTGGGCACTAGATTTAAGGTGATGGAAGGGGAACTGATACTGAGTGATGGGCACATAATACGATGCATGAATGATGTGATGTGGACTTGTACATCTGTAAACTGTCTAATTGTTAAGAAAGGCCTTTCTGCTAGAATCCTCCAAAGGGAGAAGGAAGTAGCCAGAGATGTGTGAGTTTCCTGGAAGCATTCAAGCAGAGCCTGGGAGGGTATTTGACCATAGCGTGCTCACCAAGGACCAACTGGATGCACAGAATCCATGAGCCTGGGGAGAATGTCGAAGCTGCAATGCTGTTCAGAGACCCTCAGTTCTAACCGCCTCAACATACAGGTGGGGAAAATGAGCCCCAAAGGGGCACAGACTTGCCCAGGGTGAGCCAATGCCAAATCCAGGACTAGGAGCAGGTCTCCTGGCTCTGCAGAAAGAGGACAGGGACCGTCACATCCATTTTACAAAAGAGGAGTCCGAGGCCCGGAACCAGGTGGAAACTTGCTGAGGTCTCGGCAAAACCCATCTCTCTGGCTTCAAGGCTCCCCCGGGGCTGCCTGGGCAGAAAGGTTTCTGGCTGGAGGAGTAAGTAGGAGCCAGAAGCCTGACCCCCACCCCTAGCGAGGCTGGAATGAGTCACACTTCCTGAGGCCACTGGGCAGTGTCTCCAGGCTGGAAAATCCACCACACACTCCCCTGACTCCATTGGGCAAAAAACACCAAAACTCCGGGTGGGGAGACCTGCAAGGCACTTATTACCCCCCACTATGAGGCTGAGGAGCAAACCCGGCTCCAACAGGGAAGCTGCAGCTCCCAGACCCCGGCCCTGGCCTGACCCAGCAGCATAGGCCTTGGCCACAGGCTGTTGTCTCTCCGACCACAGAGGGGAGATCGCATGAGCCTGGGAAAGTCAGGCATCAGGAGGAAACACCTACGAACCCTGAGCAAATCACTGCAGCCCCTGGGCAGCTCTACCTCTCAACAGGTGGGCAGCCTTCGAGAACTGGGAGAAGAAACAGCTGGATTTGCACATCGCTCGGCTGTTCCCTCAGGTGCCCCCTCCGCACCCCCAGAATCCATCATCCCAGCTGCCTGCTGTCCGGCCCCTGCAGTGTCAGCGCCTCTAACTCAATGGGATCCGCCTTCACGCTTTTGCACATGTTATTCTCTGCCTGGAATGCTGTCCCCTCCCTCCTGCCTCTAACTCCTACTCATCTTTTACTTCCTCAGCTGAGGCTTCTGTGAGACGCCTCCAGGCCTTTCGGCTGGTCTCTCCTGCTCTAGGAGGTGGATCAGATGCTGCTGGCGCTGGCTTCCCCCGGCCCAGGAGCCTCCTTCCCTCTGTCTCTGTGCTGATCACGTCAGTGGTCACTGTCTGTGCCGCCTGCCCCCACAGACTGGAAGCCTCTAGAAAACAGGGTTGGGCTCTGACTTAAGCAACATCCCCAAATGCAGCAAAGGGCTGACCACAAAGGATCGACTCACTCATTCACTCATTGCACAAATAATGACTAAACACCCACTACATGCCAGGCATTGTTGTAGGTGCAGGAGAGAGAGAAGGAAACAGCACAGACAACTCCCTGCCGCATTATCTTGCTGGGGGTGGGGGTGGGAGAGTGAAGATGCAGTGATCCGAATTAGTTTGGATGGTGACAGGTGCTATGAAGAAAAATAAAGCAACGAGTAACGAACCAGGAACTGCACATAAGGAGACAGGGATTCCGACTGGCACAGTGGGCCAGGGAGTGGGGGGTAGATTCCAGACCCACCTGCCCCTACTTCTGCCCATCGGTCCCTCTAGTCCATTCCCTCCCCAGGGCTGCCAGGCACTGGGAAGGAGACATGTGAGGAAGAAACCTTGCCTGCCCGCCCACCCCCCAACCCCCACCCCAGAAGTGCTAGACGTTTCTCCCACAGACACACTGCCTGGCTCTCCAAGAATTCTATTCAGCAACAGCTACTGCGTGGCTATGAAACAGGCACAATAGCTACCAATTATTGTAGGCCCGGAGAGTTCCAGGGGCAGAGACGGCCCCCCTCTCTCCCAGAGCCCCTTAACAGCTTGGACCGGAAGGGACTGCAAGTGTTTGGGAAAATGCCACCACGATACACAGTTAGCCTTTATGTCCCCGAGACCGCCGGGCCACCCTCCCTACCCCTCCAACCTTGCCTGGTGTCGGGGCCTAAGCCAAGCTGGTGTACCCCTCACAGCAGTGCAGAGGAGCGAGGGCAGAGCCTCTATGAACCCTGATCACCCTGACAGAAAGTTATTGTCAAGGCCAGGGGTGGAGCAGAGAACAGGATTGCCAATCTGGAAAAGGGTGAGGGCTGGGTCAAGGGTCAGGAGTCCTGCAGGCTCAAGCCGCTGCAGAATGACTCAGTAACCTCTCTACGCCCCTGCTGGTGTTCCGGGCTTGGAGGGGAAGGGCCGACTCTGTGCGGTGTTTTCTCAGGCATCATCTCAATTAATAGATGAAGCACAGGAATTTTAACTAGCCAGCTCAATGAGGGTCTTAGCTTGCTCCAGCCACCATAACACAGGCCCACGGACAGAGTGGCTCAAACAACAGAAAGGTATCTTCTCACAGCTAGTTCTGCAGCCTGCAAGTCTGCGTAAGCTGTGCGCAGCTCTGGTTTCTTCCTGGGGCTTCTCGCCTTTGTAGATGGCTGTCTTCGTGTTCGCTTGGCATTCTCCTTCCGTGTGGGTCTCTGTCCAAACCTCCTCTTCTTAGATGGGCACCAGGTGTATTGCTTTAGGGCCACCCATACGACTTCATTTTAACTTAGTTACCTTGCTGAGGACCCGATCTCCAAATACAGTCACATTCTGAGGTATTGGGGATTAGGATTCCAACGTATGAATTCTGGAGCAATGAATCAACGGCAGAGCCAGACTTTGAAAGTGTTCTTTCTGGCTCAGAAATCTACCCTTTTTGTATCACACCACATTACCTCTCTGCTCCTCCTCTTAACCCAAACACTTGCCACTGGCCTGCCCCTGGGGGAGCTCACATGGTCTGAGTGGTTACTGCACACAAGGTGCTCAGCCTCATTGTTTCATTTCACGTAACAACCCTATGAAGTGGGCACTTTGAAGAAACTGAAGCTGAGGGAAGGAAGTGGCCGAAGGACACACAGGGTGTCAGTGGCCACAGCAGGGTGTACACTCGCATGCTGGACCCTCTCCACCCCCTCATACGGCTGCCCATCCTGGGGTGAGAGTCACCTTCCCTGGCCGTGGGCTGACCGCACAGCAGTTTGGCAGCATGGCCAAATGCATGCTGGCACCCCTGGCTGGGGCAGAGGGCTGCCAGGCCTTAACCATTTAATTGCTGGAGCACTCTCGGGCAGAATGGGGAGCACCGGGAGGAGTTAAGGGAAATGGCTATTTACTACCCAATAGAGAAGTATATCAATCTTTTTTTACAATCAGTAAAGCAGTCCTGATGCATATAGTCTGAAAACCAGCCTTATTCTCCCTCTGTCTTTCCTCTGGGGATTAGGACCATGGCTGAAAGCCAGGCTTAGCTGGTGGGAGTCAAAAAACTGCTAGGAACTTCTCCTGACCTAAAAGGTGCTTGACAAGGTGTTCCCTTCTTCTGAAAAGAGGAGCCATGTGTAAGGAGTTGTCATTTTAAAACACAGGCAGTGGGGCTGGAAGGAGCCTGGGAGATCACACTGTCCAAGCCCCTTACTGTACAGATAGGGAGACTGCGGCCCAGGGGCCAGGATTTGCCCAGGTTTGTACAGTGAGCGGAGCCAGGGCCAAGGACACTTATCTCTGCCCAAGTGCTCAGATGCCCCCAAAACCAGCCTTCTGTGCCCACCCATTGCCTCACCCCATGGCCCGCATGTGAGTTCAATAGCCTCCTGGCTTGCTGGTTTCTCCAGGAGATAAAAAGCTAAGAACAGGGCACCAGAGTTCTCTGGAGTGTCCTCACCTGTCCTGACCTGGGCTGGGCTGATGAGGCTGGCAGCCATCCCTAGAGGAGATGCATCATGTACCCGCCTGTCCAGGGCCGGGTCAGCTGCCTGTGCGTCAACCATGAATGAGAAGGCAGGGGCCTCATGGCGGAATCGGCACTTCCTCCACCCCCGACCCCCATATACATGAAGCTGTTCAGAGCACAGGTCTGAAACCAGAGGGCCTGGGGTCAAGCCTTAGCTCCATCACGTACTACCTCCGTCAATCGAGTAAGGTATTTAATGTCTCCATGTCTCAGTTTCCCTTTCTGTAAAATAGGAATAATTACAGTAATGCCTCCCACATAGAGTGGTGCAGATTAAATGAGTTAAGACAAGAACTGTATCTTGCTCACTGTTAACTTTTTTTATTCACTGAGGCCACTGTCACGGGTGCCAACAGCACAACAACTGACTTCAGATCTCAGCTCTGCCTCTTTCTCCGTGTGTGGCCTTTGGACAACCACTTCTCCACTCTGAGTCCCAGTCTGTAAAATGGGCCTGTGCCCCGCTTCCCAAGGTCACTGCGACAACCACAGGTGAACTCAGGGAAATGCTCTACAAATGTTTAATTCCTGTGACTAGCACAGAGATGAAACTAAAAGCATGTTGACAAACAAGTATTTTTTCTTCTTTTTGGTGCAAGCCCTCCCCTGCAGCTCCAAATATTAGATCATTGAACCAGTTAGGGTAGGAGGGGAGCCCCTATTCAGCCACAGGCCGTTCAGGGACCTTGGCTGTTCACCATGGGCCAAAGCCACCCTCCTTTAGGTAATTGTTCCTAGGATATCTGTTCTGTAGCACAAGCCCGTGGCTGATGAACTTTCTTCACCTACCTGGAAGGGCACCTGAGTTCTGTCATGCACTGGCCTTGGGCACACACCCTTATGTAATTGCACACTGGGTCCTGCCTACTTTTCCCTTCTCTCCCTTCCCTCCTTCCCTGACCTCCCTCTTCCTCCACTTCTTACTCTCTAATTCCTGCCCCTTAGGCTTAGACCATTCTACTTCCTCCCTTCAGGTCCTGCTTTTGAGGATAGACTGACCTCTCAGCTCCTAGTCCTTTAGCTGAAGACACTCAAGATTTTTATTCGGGGGGATAGGGGAGTGATTTTAGCGAATTGTGGACATAGCCAGAACAAAGATTTAGAACAAAGGTGTCCAATCTTTTGGCTTCCTTGAACCACGCTGGAACAAGAAGAATTGTTCTGAGCCACACATAAAGTACACTAACGATAGCTGATAAGCTTAAAAAAAAATTACAAAGTAACCTCATAATGTTTTAAGAAGGTTTACAATTTGTATTGGGCAGCATTCAAAGCCGTCCTGGGTGCATGTGGTCTGTGGTCCAAGGGCTGGACACACTTGATTTAGAGGGTGGGAAACTCTGATGTGTCTGGGAGCCTGTCACCAAGAGGGGGTGACCAGTGGCTATGTATGGAGGTGAGCAGTTGTACGGTGGGAATTGAGGCTGGACAGGCCGATAGGACTGACCTCATTGTCCCTCAAGAGGCAAAGGGGCAAAGCCCTGATGCTTGGATGCTCCTGAGGGCCAAAGACCACTTGGAGGATCCAGTGTGGCCCAACATGGGGTTTGGCACAGGGAACCTGTCAGTGAGCTAAAGCTAAACCAGCTACGAGCGAAGAAGCTCTGGGCAGGGAGGGCTGAAGGCTCGCAGGTCCAACAGCCTGCGGTGAAATCTCCACTTAGCCACTTACAAGCCATACAACCACTTCCCCTCTCTGAGCCTCAGTTTCTCCAACTATGAGATCAGACCAATAATTGCACCTACTTATGGTGAGCCTTCACACAGGGGACAGCAGCTATTACATTGAGCACAGTGCCTGGGACATGGCAGGAGCTCAGTGAATATGTCTCTTCCTTTGCCCTCTGTTCCATTCCCCTCTGATCTCAGTTCTGAGGGCAGGTGTGTGAACTGAGTCACCCCTACCGTGCAAACAAGCGTTGTTAAGCAATGTTTATTGTCAGAGATTAATATTGATAATAATAAATACTTACCGAGCAATCCTTATGTGTCCAGAATTGTGTGAACCACTTTACATAAGTGATTACATTGCATCCCTTCCATTCCCTCGCAAAGTAGTGATTTTCTCCATTTTACAGAAAGAAAAAAAAAATGGAGTTTTTAAGAGGCTTAAAGGAAGTGGCAGAGCCAAAATTCAACCCCAGATCTGTGTGGTCTATGAGTTGGGCACTTCCTCAATTTCCCTTGCTGTTCCCACCATATGTTATAGCCCATCCATTTTCCCAGCAGCCTCCCTGCTCTATTCACTTCCCAGGGCATGAGGCAGTGAGTGCCCGAGGGAGGCAGTGTGGTACAGCAGAAACCGCGTAGGCCACAGAGTCACAGACTCTCCCATTTGTGAGCTGCGTGACTTTGGGCAAATTGTTTTATCTCGCTGGGTCTCAGTTTCCTCATCTAGACAACAAAGAGAAGATGAAGTAATGAATGTGTGCACTCAGACCATAGGCTGACCTAAATGCCTCTTCTCTTCTCTTTCTCCCACACAGGGGTCAGGAACTATTTTGTGCTCATGACATAGGGAATAATTAACCGGAGCTGGTGGACTCAGAATGTAGTGGGCTGGCACCATTGGAAGAATGGACTCTGAACATCCCTGTCTTCAAAAATCTCGAGGATTGTTCCTGTTGTTCCAAACTAAAGCAAATGCCTCCCAACAGCCTAGAACTAGGGAGGTTGAGAATTTAAAGAGCCTGAGTTGGAACCCAAAGGACTGGACTCTAGCTGTGGCTCTGCCTCAAAATGCTGCGTGACCCTGGATAAGCCCCTACCCTCTCTGAGCCTTATTTTTCCCATCTGTAAAATCCAGGCTTCTAAGGTAGTTCAGCCTGTGTTGATTGCAGAGAATCCCTCCTGAAGGGTGCTTATTCTTACACCTAGGCCCTAATCCTGTACAAGCCAGGGCAGAGGGCAGAGGCTCTGTCCTTTCCTCCCTCCCACCCCCCAACCCCTACACATTTCTTTACAAATAGGCCCCAAAGAACAATCAGGTTGGGTAAAATAGCCAATTAAGTTCTCCCAATCAGAGTCCCAGGATAGTTGTTTATTACAAAGAGACTCACTCAGGTAAGACATCCACCCTGCCTATCACAGAGGGAACGACATGTGCATATTCAGACTCCACGGGCTCATTGCTTACAAGCCCCAGCCTGAGCAAGCAGCGCTTTATAAAAAAATCATATGGGACCACCTTCTTATGCCATATACAGGAATAAACTCAAAATGGTTTAAAGACTTAAATGTAAGACCATAAAACTCCTATAAGAAATATAGGCAGTAAACTCTCTGACATTGCTCAGTAATCTTTTCATTGATATATCTCCTTGGACAAGGAAAAAAGAAAGAAAGAAAGAGAGAGAGAGAGAGAGAGAGAGAGAGGGAGAAAGAGAGAGAGAGAGGAAGGAAGGAAGGAAGGAAGGAAAGAAGGAAGGAAAGAAAGAAAGAAAGAGAAAGAAAGAAAGGAAGGAAGGAAGGAAGGAAGGAAGGAAG